>JAVFBY010084899.1:1096-12316 GCA_034781015.1 Tonicella lineata
CCATTGAATACCGTCTACCTCGTATACCGACTAGAAGTTGTGACAAATAAGCACCATCCCAGACTAGAAGTTGTGACAAATAAGCACCATCCCAAACTGACTGTCTCGTGCACTGCTTCCCAGATCGCGAAGCCCCCTTACGGAAAACCATGTCAACAGAAAAGTCTCACTCATAACGAGATTTCGCAGGGGAAATCTCTCTGGAACCGACTTTGTAGTAGTTGACTGTGTTGAGCTATATTGTATCTAGCAAGCAGACACCGCTCGGTTGATGCTGGCACTCTCTACAGTAATGACAGTAATGTACTTGTTAGCGGGGAATCGGCTCTATCTAATAGGCTAGTTGTCTCTTGACGTACTCTTGCTATTGACACAGACGTAGAATTGAACGGCTCCCGATCCAGTCGCCTTAGCCTTTCAATATTTACCCCCAAGTGACCAGGGACCAATTTTAAGGTAGCCTAACTACATTAGCACATGTTATCCACCAATTCAGTGAATGCTGTGCTTATAAACTATCTATATTTAACTAGACAGAACAAGTCCAGGGTGAAATAAAGGAGCAGAAATTACATCTTTTAGAGATTGAGTAGAGACATTTTTGAATTGGTTTTCATTATTCATTACTTTAATAATTTGTTTGAACAATTTTTTTGTTTACCAGTTTGATGAATACAATGAATATATATATTTATTTATTTATGATTCATCTACACTAAGGTTTATTGATCGGTTAGTTGGTTGGTTGGTTGGTTGGTCAGGTTGGTTGTTGGTTGGAATTTGATAATAGGATTTTTTTGGTGTTTGGCAATTGTGGTATTTGTTTACAGCTTTTAGCCCTCATCCCAGTCAAATAGCTGTCTATACTCAGCCTGCCCCGAGGCACCGCTTGTTGGTAAAGTGTGTGTTTTTTGTGTACAGTATAATTTCCTAGCTTTAATAGCTACAGCCTAAGCATGAATGGCCCAAAGACAATACCATATATACCCTACAGCTATTCGGTAACTATGTTGTGCATATTGCAAGGCTGTTCTGTGGCAAGGTTAATGAGTAGGCCCTACGTCCTATTTATTTCGTTTCTTATTCATTCTTTTTTTCGTTCGTCATTCGATTATTTATTCATTGGTTATTTCGTTCGTCATTCATTTATCCATTCATTCGTTCGTCATTTATTTATTCAATTATTTGTTTTTTTGTTCGTCATTTATTTGTTCATTCATTCATTCTTCCGTTGGTCATTCATTTATTCGTTCTTCCGATCGTCATATATTTATTCATACATTCTTTCTTTCGTTCGTCATTGCTTTTATTAATTTATTCGTTCTTCGGTGTGTCATTCATTTATTAATTCATTCTTTGTTTCGTTGGTCATTTATTTATTCATTCTTTCGTTAGTTTACTCATCTGTTCGTTCTTTACTTTGTCGTTCATTTATTCATTCATTCGTTCTGTCGTTCGTCATTCACTTATTTATTATTTTGTTCATTTGTTCGTCGTTCGTTTATTTATTCATTCCCTTTTCCGTTTGTCATTCATGTATTCATTCATTTATTCTTTCTTTCGTTCATCATTCATTTATTCATTTACTCGTTCTTTCGTTTGTCGTTCATTTATTCGTTATTCCGTTGGTCATTCATTTATTCGTTCTTCCGTTCGTCATTCATTTACTCGTTTATTTTTTCTTTCGTTCGTCATTTCTTTTATTCATTCATTCGTTTTTGGGTTCGTCCTTCAATTATTCATTCATTTCTTCTTTCATTCGTCATTGATTTGTTCATTCATTCGTTCTTCCGCTCGTCAATCACTTATTAATTCATTCTTTTTTTCGTTCGTTCGTCATTCATTAATTCATACTTTCGTGTGTCGTTCATTTATTCATTCATTCGTTCTTTACTTCATATTTCATTTATTGATTCATTCGTTCTGTCCTTCGTATTCATATATTCATTCTTTTGCTCTTTCGTTCGTCATTCATCTATTCAATCATTTGCACTTCCGTTCGTCGTTCATTTATTCAAACATCCATTCTTTCTTTCGTTCGTCGTTCATTTATTCATTCATTTCTTCATTCGTTCGTCGTTCATTTATTCATTCATTCGTTCTTTCTTTCATCGTTTATTTATTCATAACTCGTTCTTTCGTTCGTCATTCATTTAGTCATTCATTAATTTTGTTCTTTCGTTCATTAATCATTTATTCATTTATTCGTTTATTCATTCATTTGTTCTTTCCTTCGTCGTTCATTTATTGATTCATCCATTCTTTCTTTCGCTCGTCATCTATTTATTTATTGTTTCGTTCGTCGTTCATTTATTCATTCATTTTCATTATTTATTTATTCAATCGTTCCTTCCTTCGACGTTTATTTATTCATTCTTCCGTTCGTCATTCATTTATTAATTCATTCGTTCTTTGGTTCGCCATTCATTTATTCATTCATTTGTTCTTTCGTTTGTCATTTTTGTTGATTTATTCGTTCGTTCTTCCGTTCGTCATTCATTTGTTCATTCATTCGCTCTCCCGTTCGTCGTTCACTTATTCATTCATCATGCTTTCTTTCGTTCGTCATTCATTTATTCATTCACTTGTTTCTTTGTTTTTCGTTCATTTATTCGTTCATTCGTTCTTCCGTTCGTCATTTATTTATTCATTTATTCGTTCTTTCGTTCGTCATTTATTTGTTCATCATTCGTTTATCCGTTGGTCATTTATTTATTCGTTCTTTCTGTGGGCATTCATTTATTCGTTCATTCTCTCGTTAGTCATTTATTTTATTTTATTCATTTATTCGTTGTTTGGTTCGTCATTCATTTATTCATTCACTGGTTCTTTTGTTCGTTATTCAATTTTTCAATCCTTCGTTCCTTTGTTCGTCACTCATTAATTATTTCATTCTTACTTTCCTTCGTCATTCATTTATTCATTTATTTGTTGTTCGTTTGTCCTTCATTTATTCATTCATTCGTTCTTTACTTCCTCGTTCATTTATTCGTTTTGTTGTTCGTCATTTATTTATTCATTCTTTTGTTATTCGGTTATTGTTATAACTCTCTGATACATGTATACATATAGAATATAACTCCCTAATACATGTATACAAATAGAATATAACTCCATAATACATGTATATATATATATATAGAATATCACTCCCTAATACATGTATACAAATAGAATATCCCTCCCTAATACATGTATACATATAGAATATCACTCCCTAATACATGTATACATATAGAATATTACTCCATAATACATGTATACATATAGAATATAACTCCCTAATACATGTATACATATAGAATATCACTACCTAATACATGTATACATATAGAATATTACCTTCACAAACTCCACTATTTTTGCTAAGAAATTGCGTCCTAGCTCTTACAACTTGTAACTGTTACAAGTTTCCTAATTGTTTCAAGTCTCCTAACAGTTACAAATCTCTTATTAGTGTAAGGACTCATCAAAGAGAGTTAATCGGTAATCTAAAATCCCCTCGAGGAAAGTTAGCTGCTCGAAATTGGAAATATAATGACCTATTTTCAGCCAACCAGAAACGGCAAATCGCTCTCAACAAAATCGATCGAAATCTGTCAATTTTTCTTATAAGATTCGTACAATATCGGAATAGTTTTAAGCTAGACAATACAAGGGTCCGCCTTGTGACGATGACTGGTCAAGGAGAGAGATAAAGCTCGCAACTCGTATAAAGGCCACGTTAACAGGTGTTTTCCATCTACTCTTAGCTTCATGCAATATTCAGACAAACGTTTGACCTAGGTGTTAAAATAGAACGCAAGAACAACTGACGTATTGGTCAAAATTCTGGTCCAACATGTAAAAAATGGTCAGCCGCCTTTCCTACAAAAGATGGGTTTTAGTCCATGCAGTACTTTCTATGCCCAAATGTTTGCATGCTTTGCGGGTTTACCATATTCCAAAGAAGATGGCGACATGCCATAGTAATGGCGACATGCCATAGTAATGGCGACTATAATAATGATAATGGTTATAATGTACTTACGTACATCAGTTTAGAGGTTCGGTTGTTTCAAATAGCTTTGATATTCAACACTTCCTTGTGATGAGCAGTGTACCACCATTATCCAATATTGTGATAGTCGAGGGTTTGCCGAACTGCAGAAACTATCGTGAAGATGTGTGCGGTCGATAGATCTATGTGTAAGGTATGCGGCTGTAGAGAGGACTAACCCCGGCGAAGCCAGTCAGCAGTGTCTGGCCACTAGAGCCGCTACCACGAGTGACTGGTTTGTGCAGAGAAACACACTGCCATCGGCCATCGGCACAAGCTGGAATTTATTTAACTCTATTTTTGCCGGCTCTGTAGAAAATCGATATGCCTCTCAATATATATATAGATCAGGAAACACCACGCTATAAATATAGTGAACAAACATATTCTGTTATATGCAGAGTTAGCTGAAACGGCTGGGTTTTTATCCCTTCATTGTCACTATCTTAATATGTTTATAGCCTACTTTGTCCTCATATTCCACAACTGCTATTATTTTTTTAAACACTCATTTGCTTGGAATTTGTGTTGTTTTAGCAACCATTAAAAGTGCAGGAAGAAAATGTACGGAATCGATCCACCACGACTGACGTTTTGGTCGCGGGTTCTGTTCTTTACGTGTTCGAGGTCAATTCCAAGAGTTCTATATTTGGATTTAACTGAAACCAATGCATTAATTGCAATGGTTTTGTTTGTCAACACGCCTTCATATAATGGATGTGTTGTTGGATTGTTCATAGTGCTTCGTATGCTTGTAATCATTCTACAAAATTACATTTTGATTCTCTATGTGATTTGCTGGCCGCCGGTCCGCTGTCCATGCTTGATCATGCTTGATCGACCGGCTAGGGATATAGTGTTTTTTAACGAATCACTTGCAAATCTTTAAGAATATTTACGAGTAAGTTACGAACAGGTACGAGTTATTAGGCAACAATTGCGTCAATCGCTTATTTTTTTGGCGAAAATGTTACGAATATTTACGAATCAATTACGAATTATTTGCGAATACGTGCTTATTAACGGCCTATCTCAAAACGTAAGCCCCTTTCCCACTTGCGCGACGAGTTTAATGAACCGTGGCGAAATACGGCGAATCTAGTTCGCAAATGATCGCAAGAGCTTCACAAATGGTCCGTTAATGGAATCGTGCCAATCTGCATTGAACTGATTCGAACAATCGCAATCAAGCGTGCACATTTTCAAAATGTTTGAAAATTTCTTAATGAGCAGCTTATACTCGCACGTATTCGCAAGTAATTCGAAATTGATTGTAAAAATTTGTTAATATTCGTAACATTTTCGCCAAACATTAGGTGACTGTCGCATTTTGATACGATTAAACTGAACATTCGTGTCACCTCCTATAGGAAAATGGTAAGAAGTTAAACTCAACATTCGTGGTGGCTCCAATAGGACGAGGGTAGGAAGTTAACCTCAACATGAGTGGTGACTCCACTAGGACGAGGATAGGACAATTACCAAAAGCGATCATCACCTATGCTGAGATCAGCTCTGAGGCCTTCTGGTAGCAAGTCTGTACAGACGGATATGAAAAGCAAATACACCCGCGGAGTTACGAGATAAGTTATGAAATATTCCGTTGGTGCTTTATTAAAGGCATATTGCTGAAGATGTAAAGGAATTACCTTTACAGTGTAGACACTAGACATATAACAACACTTAATGCACTAATCCTTTATAATAAGTCAAATAATTCTTTATTTCATACTTCGATATAACAACAGTACGATTGAGGCTGTTTAATAAGCAAAGGAGACCTGATGTCTGACAGCGCTCAACAGCCGGGTATATACTACTATAGGAGACAGAACATTTATAGTTAGCAAGTGGAAGTGAAATCAAAACCAGCGGGTTTAACTTAAGACAAAGCTAAGGCAGCCACATTCAAAATAATACAATCATAAACAATCAAGAGAAAAGTCAATGTAAACCAGGAAGAAAGGCGGTTAGATAAAAATGGCTAAACGATTTCAAGACACTTTAGTTAACGTCGAATGTTCATAAAGACAAAAAACCTTTTCTTCCGACATAAAAAATAAAATAGGGATAAGGAAATAACTAAAACTGTTCTTATTACAGGCCTGATTGGAAAAAGGCGAATCGCAGATAGGACCAGTTCGACTTTCCGCGTGAGTTTTCACGCCAATCCTCGTACAAACGGAAAGCGGTAATTAGCGAGGTAAGTCGCCGCGATGAACAACCAATGACAGCAGTTATTAGCGAGGTAAGCCGCTGCGATGAACAACCAATGACTGAACTGGAACAACAGGGTCATCTCATTAATACATATAGCCAGGCGTCATGAGTCTTCTTAATCTTGTGATTTAAGCGAACGCTACCATTAGACGCAGTTTAACCTCCCTATATACAAATTGTATGCCCTTATTACATCTCGTTTCCTTCCTTGAACGCTTGTGGATAAGTAGGATTCGTCGCGCACATCACCTATCATTTCTCAGCCGTTATTATATTTCAGCGTGCAAACCGCCTTTTTACTCGGTGGAAATAGGCCTAGTTCCACGAGTCTTCGTACGGCTTCGCGGTGTAAATAGACCTAATTCCACAAGTCTTCGTACGGCTTTGCGATGGAAATAGGCTTTATTCCACGAGTTTTCGTACGGTTTCGCGGTGGAAATAGACCTATTTCCAAGATTCTTCGTACGGTTTAATCTCGAATCTCTGTTCAAAGAGGGAAACGGTTCTACGAGAAACATATTCGCACCTAGCTCATACCGCCTCAACTCGCTCTCGGGTTGGCTTCCCAAATTTATTTGAGCCAAAATTTCTTTTTTAAAAATCGCTCATAAGGCAATCACATCGACTTTCCACGTGTGCAGAAATCAGAACGCGGTCACATTCGCATTCTTTATAAACTACTTCCCTCAAACCCAAAGGGACCGCCGCGTTGGAGTTCTCATCTGTGTACCCGTTCACCTAGCCTAGGACCAGACTTAGATGTTCGTATCCAGATCGTCAGATTAAGTTTATTTCAGATAATAAATTAATCGTCGCTAATTAAGCGCTGATTAAAGAGATGTGAATTCGATTGTCGTATGACGTATTTCATGATCAGTATATGGTCATTTGGGGATTATGAAAATCTTTTCATAAGGCGAGATACTTCTTCCGGAAATTTAGCAGTTTGACAATACTTTGTACGAAACTTTGTGATCGTACATGGCGTCCCATTATATACGTTTAACTTAGAATGACTTTGCAAATGCCGTACTTCTCCGCCCCCTGACCAAACTGTGGTCACATTACGTTTCTTCTAGTTTACTCTGAACTAAATCAAATTAAAACTGATCAACTAATAAAAAAATGTTTGTAGTTTTTTGCAGTCAAACTACAATGCCAGTCTAAATTGGTTTCAAGAGTTTAATTTGACGAGAAGGCGGTTGAATCATAAATACAGTCATGTTGTCGTCTGCTTCTGTTTAGACCGCGTGCCTACCTGACAACTCCGATCACATGACCTACGAGTCGTTACGATTCGAAACTACCTGACAACTTCGATCACATTACCTACGAGTCGTTACGATTCGAAACTACCTGACAACTTCGATCACATGACCTACGAGTCTTTACCATTCGAAACTACCTGACAACTCCGATCACATGACCTACGAGTCGTTACCATTCTAAACTACCTGACAACTCCGATCACATGACATACGAGTCGTTACCATTCGAAACTACCTGACAACTCCGATCACATGACCTACGAGTCGTTACGATTCGAAACTACCTGACAACTTCGATCACATGACCTACGAGTCGTTACGATTCGAAACTACCTGACAACTGCGATCACATGACCTACGAGTCGTTACCATTAACCATTGAATTCCAGAATCATCTTTTTTACATCGAATCTGTAAAACGAGCTAGTAACCGGTTCAAAAACAAATGCTTACCTAACCTCAAATAATTACACAAGATAATATAGCAATTGTTACTATTGTTTGTTTTCTTTTTTTTTTTTTTTTTACTTTTTTTTATTTTTGTGGTGGGGGTGGGGGGTGGGGGTGGGGGGAGCTTTGGGGGGGGGAGTCGTCGGTGGAGATTGCTGTTTTTTGTTTCGCTAGTATCGCTTTAAACACTGACGAGCTCGTGTTCTTGTTGGTGGTGGCACCGTCACTTTGGGGCACCCCATCCGCCACATCCGGTGATTGTTGCTCTGGCACCCCAAGTCTGTCGTAGTTAACTGGAGAAGGCTAACCCCCCGATTCCGTGGGTTTGGTCCGTTACACCTAATCCGTCCTCTACTGTCCCCCAACAGAGCTCGTTTATCAGGTTGGAGGAGCCAGGCCATTTGACAGCTACAGTACAGGTCATTGTCGTAAAAATGAAAGTCCTTTGTACTTTCATCCTTAAGAACGTCTATAGTCTGACATTCTAAGTTAATAAAATAGTTGTAAAACACATTGACTGAGTTGAAAGATGAGCGCGAGAAAGCCCCGCGTCGAAGCGTTGTGATGTTGTTACCGTATAGGTAGAAAGCGTCAATGCCGCCAACAGCGTAAAAAGCGTTAGTGTCAATACTCTTGATGTTGAGCGTATGTAACGTCAAACTTTTGACGCCTTTGACGTTGAAAAACGCGTAACTGTGTATGGAATCAATGCGTGACTTGTATATGGCCAGTGTTTTGACGTAACGTATGTCACTAAAGGCATACATTTCTATGGCGTTGATTTGCACGTTGTACAGTTCCACTTTCTCCACATTGCGCAGGCCTTGAAATGCACATGGGTGAATCTGACCAATGGATCCCTCGTAAATAGAGATAGTTTTCACGTTTGGAACATCTTTGAAAGCCGCAGCGGGAATGTGGGGGATGTTCATCTGATAGATCGAGATGTTCATCGTCCAACTGGGCAGACTGGACAAATCTGGAAATCTTGTGTTGCCATGACAATAAACCCCAGTTCTGGTACAATAACATCTGTAAGGACATTTCCCGGAAGCCACGTGGAAGGTGAATATTAAGATGAAAACAGAAAGCCTTGCCCGGGTCTTTATCTCCATGACAACCTGATGAATTGAAACAGAAATTAAAACTGTAACGTTATAACTGAATATATGCATAGAAATTTCCACAATGCTTTCTTGTCGTAATTTTATGTGAAAGAATAATTAAACTACAGGAATATTTAAGCAGAAGAAATTTTTAGTCCGAGTGCGTCCACAAGACCTTTTTTAAACAACAAATACATGGAAGTTAGATTTTTATAGATTTTAAAACATTGAAACCCCACTAACCGCTAAACGAGATGGTAGCTTAAACAATATAAGCACACAATTTATCTCTAAAATGACATTTCGTTACCTAAAATATATAATGTAACGTTTCCCGTTGTAGCAATTAGTCATAAAGAGCTCTAGACGGCCAAAGACATTGGGACCCAACAGCGTTAGCTTAAACTAGACGGGCCCAGTTAACGTAGATAGGACGCGCATGCTGTAGCGCTTCTTTATTTACATGGGTCCCAAAGGAAATACAAACTTTTAATTTTAATTTTTAAAAATAAATAGGAAATCAAAACTTTCAGGCTACAATGGAAAGTTTATAACTTTTTATATCTAGGAAAAAAACAGAAACTCGCCGATTTTCCTCTTAGAAATAGTTTTAGCCCATTTAGCGGTTAGTGGGGCTTTACCCTTGCAGTGCTAAAATCATTGCTTATTACACGTGATGTTTAGTTCGGCTGACTTGACCCTTTTGCAGGAAAGCAACCAAATCTTGGGTTTAAACAAACTGATTCATCCTGCCCTTTAGGACACACCGTTGCAACAGTTTGCAATTCGCCCTTGGATCCTTCCCGATGTTATAGATTTCCTTTATACCCCAGTGTTTTAAACTGATTCATCCTCCCCTTTAGAACCCACCGTTGCGACAGTTTGCAATTCGCCCTTGTATCATTCCCGGTGTTATAGATTTCCTTTATACCCCAGTGTTGTATACAAGTGACATATTTTGTTTACAGTGAAACCCGTAGAGGGCAGCATAGATCTGTCAGATTAGGGTATCAAGTGACTAATCAAAATGGCGACGAATTAATGACGAAAAACACCCATTTGGCATATATAATATAATATATAAGGTTATAAGTTAATTACGTAAGCCGTTTCGTTTTTTTTTTAGTTATTTTAATTACACTTAAACATTATCTATTAGAGATTAGGGCTCCACAATAGTAAGAAAATATATTTGCTTTATGCACTGCTCATGCAGCAGTGATATGCGCTGTACATGCAACTATTATTAAAACAACTTTGGTTATTTCATTTCTAACAATGATTCATTTCATTAATTTCTGACAATAAAGTCATTCAATATAGCTGCATAGTCTTGCAGGTATTCCGTATTTTCGTAATTAAAAAATTTCTCTTCCTTCCCTTCAGTTTTCAAGGATTATCTCCCCTGACCGTAGGGTTGACCCATATATTAAGATAGCAAAATCTTAGTTTTTGGGGTATTTTTAGTCGTAGCAATATTTTTCGGGCTTAGAACATTTTTTTATATTAAATAATTACCCAATACATCTGATTATCTTTGACTTTTGGGGTGAACATAATTATAAACTTTTAAAAAAATACTAAATATCCAAAATTAGCATGGTAATGATATATATGGCAGTCACCTTCCCACAATTGACGCAACTCATACAAAACTTTAGTTACGAAAAGACCGAATACCTGGCAATGAGTTTACTGACGCTTTCGGTAAATAAGCACGTATGTTGCAAACATCTCGCTCGAGGTAGCTCTTTCGGGGTCTTTCCATCACTGAATTAATGAGTCAGGCCAAAGTTCACTTACTGAGAGAGTAGCAATGCGAGTGGGATAGGGACGATAAAGGTGTTTTATTCACCAGTTTAATCCTACAATTTGCTCTCCTGCTATGGCCTTTTCAGCTCGAAAAACTTAAGTCATAATACATGGACACCAATTGTTATCGGGTCATATACCTGTGAACTCTTATTTGTGCAGCTTTAACTGTCTTGAATCAGATTTGTGTCATTGGTGCTTAGTTAAAGATACTGTTTCTCACTTTTTCCTCGAATGCGCATTGTGTGTAAGTCAGTGAAGGTCATTGTATGGCGAGAAAACGCGTGAGAAGCCCCAAAAAGCCAATCGTGCACCTATCTCATTA
>JAVFBY010085010.1:0-12316 GCA_034781015.1 Tonicella lineata
TCAGTTCACTTCCCCCCTCTACGTCTGACTGACTGTCAGTTCACTTCCCCTCTCTACGTCTGTCTGACTGTCAGTTCTCTTCCCCTCTCTACGTCGGACTGACTGTCAGTTCACTTCCCCTCTCTGCGTCTGTCTTACTGTCAGTTCACTTCCCCTCTCTACGTCTGTCTGACTGTCAGTTCACTTCCCCTCTCTACGTCTGACCGACTGTCAGTTCATTTCCCCTGTCTACGTCTGACTGACTGTCAGTTCACTTCCCCTCTCTACGTCTGACTGACTGTCAGTTCACTTCCCCTCTCTACGTCTGTCTGACAGTCAGTTCACTTCCTAAACTCTACTGCTGCTTGACTATCAGTTCACTATCCTACCCTACTTCTGTCTGACTATAAAATCACTATACCATTCTACAACTGTTTGACAGTCAGTCCTCTATCGGTCAATTCACTTTCCTTATCTATTTATGTTCATTATTTGAATCCTCTTCTGTCAGGAAATCAGTTCACAGTTCCACTCTATCTAATATTGCCTGACACTATTAAACTCACTGTCAGTGTCTCACTTCACCTATCTCAGGCAGTCATTTCACTATATCTTACTCTACATCTGTCTGATAATCAGTTCACTTCTTCTCTCTACGTCTGACTGACTGTCAGTTCACTTTCCCTCTCTACGTCTGACTGACTGTCAGTTCACTTCCTTTCTCTACGTCTGTCTGACTGTCAGTTCACTTCCACTCTATTCAATATTGTCTGACACTAACTCACTGTCAGTGTCTCACTTCACCTATCTCAGACAGTCATTTTACTATATCTCACTCTACATCTGTCTGATAATCAGTTCACTACCCCTCTCTACGTCTGACTGACTGTCAGTTCACTTCCCCTCTCTACATCTGTCTGACTGTCAGTTCATTTCCTCTCTCTACGTCTGACTGACTGTCAGTTCACTTCCTCTCTTTACGTCTGACTGACTGTCAGTTCACTTCCCGTCTCTACGTCTGTCTGACTGTCAGTTCACTTCCCCTCTCTATGTCTGTCTGACTGTCAGTTCACTTCCTCAACTCTACTGCTGTCTGACTGTCAGTTCACTTCCCCCCTCTACGTCTGACTGACTGTCAGTTCACTTCCCCTCTCTACGTCTGTCTGACTGTCAGTTCACTTCCCCTCTCTACGTCTGTCTGGCTGTCAGTTTACTTACCCTCTCTACGACTGGCTGACTGTCAGTTCACTTCCTCAACTCTAATTCTGCCTGACTATCAGCTCACTATCCTACCCTACTTCTGTCTGACTATAAAATCACTATACCATTCTACAATAGTTTGACTGTCAGTCCTCTATCTTAGTCCACTTTAGTCTGAGCTGTCACTTAATACTCGCTTTACGTTTTCTGTTTTAACGTCAATTCACTATACCTATCTATTTATGTTCATTATTTTTAATTTTGATTTGATTTGATTTCTTCACCAATATAAAATACATTGGGGGAATAAAGCTCCAATGAGCTTGTTATATCCCAAAGAATATTTATCTAGTGCATATATTATTATAAATTATTTGAATCCTCTTCTGTCTGAAAAATCAGCTCACTATACCACTGTATCTAATACTGTCTGACTGTCAACTGACTGTCCCACTACACTTATCTCAGACTATCAGTTCACTAGATATATATATCGTTCTACATCAGTCCGCCAACCAGTGCACTCTCTTACTCATCTGTCTGACTATCCGTTCCCTATTACTCTACTTCGGTATATAACAGCCAGTCTTCTTTTTCCTTCTAATTCTGTATGACCATCAGTTGACTAGCCCACTCTAGCTACTTCTGTTCGACCATCACTTCAAAATCTCACACTATATTTGTCTGACAATTGGTCCACTATCCCATCCTACTTTTTTTAAATATCAGTCCACATTCTCGGTCTACTTCTGTCTGACAATCAGTTAACTCACTATCCGACTCTTTTTCTGCCTAACCATCAGTTCAGTATCATACTCTATTTGTGTTTAACTATCAGTTGACGATCTCATACTGGTTCTGTCTGAAGCTCAGTTCATTACCCACTATATTTGTGCTTAACCATTAGTAGACTCTCTCCCTCTTTTTATGTCTGACCACCTGTTCACTATCACACTCTTTTTCTCACTATCAGTTCACTATCCACTCTTTTTCTACCTGACCATCAGTTCACTATTCCACTCTTTTTCTGCCTGACCATCAGTTCACTATTCCACTCTATTTCTGTCTAACATTCAGTTCATTATCTCACTCTTTTTCAGTCTGACCATCAGTTCACTTTTCCTCTCTTTTTCTGTCTAACAATCAGTTCATCATCCCACTCTTTTTCAGCCTAAACATCAGTTCACTATTCCACTCTTTTCTTGTCTGACCATCACTTGACTATCCAGCCCTTTCTATCTGGCCGTCAGTTAGACTATCCAACTCTATTATGTTTAACCGTCAGCTCGTTATCCCACTCTTTTTATCGGCTGATCATCAGTTGACTATCCAACTGTTTTCTGTCTGACCACCGGTTCACCATCCCACTATTTTTCTGCCTGGCCATCATTTCCACGATAGACCTATTACTAAACTACATCTGCCTGACTGATTTCACTATACCACACTTCTTCTATCTGTCAAGTAGTGTATACGTTATCTCACTATATTTCTGACTGATTGTGTCTTCCTTATTCCCTCTTCTATTTATGTCTGACCACCTGTTCACTATCCAACTCTATTTCTGTTTAACCATCAGTTCCATAATAGGCTTACTTTTGTCTGACGGATTTCACTCTCCCACTACTTCTTATTAAACTATCAGTTCACTATCCCACTATTTCACATCTTTCTTCTATCTGACGATAAGTTCACGTTATCTCACTCTACTTCTGTCAAAAGATGCCTTCCCTATTCCCTCTTCTATTTCTGTCTAACCACATTCTCATTATTCCACTCTTTTTCTCTCTTACCTTCAGTTGACTATCCCACTCTTTTTCTGTCTGACCACCTGTACAGTCAGCTTGATTATGTCTTCAATGTTCCCTCTTCTATTGTGCCTGGCCGTCAGTTTAATGTCCCACTCTTTTTCTGTCTGACCATTAGTTCACTTTATCTCCTACTCCTATTCCCTCTTCTACTTCTGTCTGACCACATGTTGACTATCCCACTCTTTTTCTTTCTGACTATTAGATAACTATCCCACTTTTTTTCTATCCGGCCACCTGTTCACCATCCCACACCATCTGCCAAGTAGTTCATGTTATTTCAGTCTAGTTCTGCCTAATTATGCCTTCAATGTTCTCTCTTCTACTTGTGTGACCATAAGTTCACTATCCCACTCTTTTTCTGTCTGGCCATTAGTTCACGTTATCTCACTCTACTTCTGTCTGAATATGTCTTCCTTATTCGCTCTTCTACTTAAGTCTCACCACATGTTCATTATCATACTCTTTTTATTTCTGACCACTTGTTCTCTATCTCACTCTTTTTCTGTCTGACAACTAGTTGACTATCTCGCCTTTACTTCTGTCTGACAATCAATAAATTCACTACCACACATTTCTTCTTTCTGATAATAAGTTCACTATCCCGTTAAATACTTCTGTCTTGCAATGATTTCCCTATACCACTGTACTTTTGTCCGGAAATCTGCGCAATTTATTTATCACTAGCACATATTTCGTCTTTCGAGTTCACTATTTCGCTCTATAATTCTTTCTGACCATGAGTTCACTATCCCACTCTATTCTTCTGTTAATCAATTCAGTATCCAAGTATTTTCTGTCTGACCTTCAGTTGACTCCCACTCTTTATCTGTCTGACCTTCAGTTCACAACACCTTTTTCTGTCGGACAACCAGTTGAATAACCCGCACTGCTTATGTCTGGCAATCAGTTGACTATCCCGCTAAAATTATGCCTGACAATCAGATAACTATCCCGTTCTACTTCTGTCTGACCACCTGTTTCCCATCCCACTCCTTTTCTGTCTGAAATAGAATTCACAATCCCACTCTTTTTCTGGCTGACAACTAATGGACTATTTCGCTCTAATTATACCTGGCAGTCAGTTTACTATGCTACAAAATATTTGTTTAAAAATATGAGTTCTCTATCTCACTCTACTACTGTCTGACAATCACTGCACACATTTCTTCTTTCTGATTATGAGTTCACTACCCCGCTCTATATTTCTGTCTGACGATGAGTTCATTATCCAACTGTTTTCTGTCTGACAATTTGTTCACGTTATTTCACTCTAGTTTTGTCTGATTATGTATTCCATAATCCCTCTTCTACTTCTGTCTGACCACCTCTTGACTAAACATTTTCTGCCTGACAATGAGTTCACTATACCACTCTATTTGTGTCTTAAAACGAGCTCATTAAACCGCTCTGCTTCTGTCTGACAATCAGTTCACTCTCCTACCCAACATTTCTTTGACTTTCAGTTGATTAGCTCGCTCTTTTTCTGTCTTACAATCAGTAAATTCAGCACGCATATCTTTACTCTGATTAAGAGCTCCCAATCCCGCTCTATACATCTGTCTGACTATAAGTTCAATATCCCACTGTATTCTGTCCGACCATCAGTTTCCTATCCACTACTCTGCTGTCTAACAATCAGTAAACGTTATCTCACTCTATTTCCTTTAAACCAGCCATTTCCATAAAATGCTTAAACTAATTTTGTCTGACAGATTTTACTATCCCATTACTTATGTCTAACCCTCAGTTCACTACACCACATATCCCACCCTTCTTCTATCTGACTGTTCCACTCTGTTTCTGTCTGACAATCAGTTAACTATTCCGATCTACTGTCTAACCCTCAGTTGACTATCCCACCATATCCCATTCTTATTCTATCTGACTTTTCCACTCTGTTTCTGCCTGACAATCAGTTGACCATCCCGATCTACTTCTGTCTAACAATCACTTCACTATCCTTCCCAACATTGTTTTTACTATCAGTTCAAAATTTCGCAAAACTTCTGTCTGACAATCAGTTCATTCACTAGCACACATTTTTTCTGTCTGATTATGAGGTCACTATTCCGCTCTTGCTTCTGTCTGACTATGAGTTCACTATCCCACTCTTTGCTTCTGTCTGACTATGCGTTCACTGTCCCACTCTATTCTTTCTGACAACCTGTTCAATATCTCATTATATATCCCCCTTCTTCTGTCTGACTATTCCACTGTTTTTCTGTTAGTTGACTATCCCACACCTGTTTACTATCCCACTCTTTCCTGTCTGAACCGTCAGTTCACTATCCCACTCTTCTTCTATTCTTTTGACAATTAATTCACGTTATGTCAACCTACTTCTGTCTGATTATGTATTCCCTATTCCCTCTTCTACTTCTGATTGCCTACTTTCCATTCTTTTTCTGTCTGACGATCAGTTCCCAATCCCACTCTTATTCTATCTGACAATTAGGTCACTTTTTCATACTCTACTTCTTTTAAGCCAGCCATTTCCACGAAAGTCTTAAACTACTTCTGATTGACGTATGCCACTATCCCAATATTTCTGTTTAACCCTCACTTCACTATCCCACCCTATCCCACCCTTCTTCTATCTGACTATTCCACTCTGTTTCTGTTAGTTGACTATACCACACTTTTGTGTCTGATCACGGTAGACCACCTGTTCACTATCCCACTCTTTTTATATTCTTCTGACAATTAATTCACGTTATGTCACCCTACTTATGTCTGATTATGTATTCCCTATTCCCTCTTCTACCTCTGATTGCCTACTATCCATTCTTTTTCTGTCTGGCCATCAGTTCCCTATCCCACTCTTCTTCTTCCTGGCAATTAGTCACGTTTTCTCACTCTACTTCTGTCTGAAGTGCCTTCCTTATTCCCTCTTTTACTTCTGTCTGGCCACCTGTTAAATGCCCCACTCTTTTTCTGTCTGACCAACAGTTTCCTATCCACTCTTCTGCTGTCCGACAACTAGTTCACGTTATCTCACCTTACTTCTGTCTGATTACGTCTTCCTTATTCCATATTTGACTTCTGTCTGACAACCTGTTCACTATCCCACTCTTATTCTATCTCACAATTAGTTCACTTTATCTCACTCTACTTCTTTTAAACCAGCCATTTCCACGAAAGTCTTAAACTACTTCTGTCTGACGTATTTCACTATCACACTACTCCTGTCTAACCCTCAGTTCACAATCCAACCATATCCCAACCTTGTTCTATCTGACTATTCCGCTCTGTTTCTGTCTGGCAATCAGTTGACTATCCCACTCTTCTTCGATTCTTTTGATTATTAATTCACGTTATGCTACTTCTGTCTGATTATGTGTTCCCTATTCCTTCTTCTACTTGTGGTTGTCTATTATCCATCCTTTTTCTGTCTGACCATCAGTCCCCTATCCCACTCTTCTTCTATCTGACAATTAGGTCACGTTTACTCACTCTACTTCTGCCTGATAATGTCTTCCTTATTCCCTTTTTTACTTCTGTCTGACCACATGCTCAACGTCCCACTCTTTCTGTCCGACCATCAGTTTTTATCCACTCTTCTGCTGTCCGACAATTATTTCACATTATCCCACCCTACTTTGTCGATTATGTCTTCCTTATTCCATCTTTTACTTCTGCCTGATCACCTGTTCACTATCCCACTCTTCTGCTGTCTGAGAATTAGTTAACGTTATCTCACTCTACTTCTTTTAATACCCGCCATTTCCATCTCACCATATCCCACCCTTATTCTATCTGATTATTCCACTCTGTTTCTGTTAGTTGACTATCCCATACTTTTGTGTATGACCACAGCAGACCACCTGTTCTCTATCGCACCTTTGTGTCTAAACCATCAGTTCATTATCCCACACTTCTTCTATTCTTCTGACAATTCACGTTATGTCACTCTACTTCTGTCTGACTATGTATTTCCTATTCCCTTATCATCTACTTGTGGTTGTCTGTTATCCATTCTTTTTCTGTCTCAACATCAGTTCCCTACCCTACTCTTCTTCTATCTGGCAATTAGGTCACGTTTTCTCACTCTATCTTTGTCTGAAATGTCTTCCTTATTCCCTCTTTTACTTCTGTCCGGCCACATGTTCAATGTTCTACTCTTTTTCTTTCTAAGAGTCAGTTCACTATCCTACCCAACATTTTTTGACTTTCAGTTGACTATCTCGCTCTATTTCTGTCTTACAAGCAGTAAATTCACTTGCACACATATCTTTATTCTGATTATGAGTTCAGCATCCCGCTCTATACATCTGTCTGACTATAAGTGACATATCCCACTGCATTTTGTCTGACGATCAGTTTACTATCCACTCTTTTTCTGTCCGACTATTAGTTCCCTATCCCCACTCTTATTCTATCTGATAATGTCTTCCTTATTCCCTCTTTTACTTCTGTCTGACCACATGCTCAATGTCCCACTTCTGTCCGACCATCAGTTTACTTTCCACTCTTCTGCTGTCCGACAATTATTCCACATTATCTCACCCTACTTTGTCGATTATGTCTTTCTTATTCCATCTTTTTCTTCGGGCTGATCACTTGTTCACTATCCCACTCTTTTTTTCTGAGAGTGAGTTTACTATCCTACCCAACATTCTTTGACTTTCAGTTGACTATCTCGCTCTATTTCTATCTTACAATCAATATTCACTAGCAAACATATCTTTATTCTGATTATGATGTCAGTATCCCGCTCTGTCTGACTATAAATTCAATATCCCACTCTATTCTGTCAGACCATCTGTCTCACAATCAGTACACATTTTTCTTTCTGGTTATGTATTCCCTATTCCCCCTTCTTCACGCGGTTGCATACTATCCATTCTTTTTCTGTCCGACCACCAGTTCCCTATCCAACTATTAATTCTTCCATCTGACAATAAGGTCACGTTTTCTCACTCTACTTCCTTTCAACCAGCCATTTATTACGAAGGATTAAACTACTTCTGTCTGACGTATTTCACTATCAATTACTTCTGTCTAACCCTCAGTTCACTATCCCACCATATCCCACCCTTCTTCTATCTGACTATTCCACTCTGTTTCTGTTAGTTGACTATCCCACACTTTTGCGTCTGACCTCCTGTTCACTATCGCACACTTTGTGTCTAAACTGTCAGTTCACCATCCCACTATTCTTTTTTTCTGACAATTAATTCACGTTATCTCACTCTACTTCTGTCTGATTATGTCTTCCTTATTCCTTCTTCTACTTTAGTCCACTGTTCAACATCCCACCCTTTTCTGTCTGACAATCAGTTGATAACCTTACTATACTTTTTTCTGACAATCAGTTTACTATCTCACTATATCCCACCATACTTCTATCTGGCAATTGCACTCTTTTTCTTCTGTTAGTTATATATCCCACATTTTCTGTCTGACCACCTGTTCATTATCCCGCTTCTTTTCTGTTTGACTTTCAGTTGACTAGCCCACTCTTTTTCTTTCTGACTATCAGTCGACTATCCCACCATATTTCTGCCTGACCATCAGTTGACTACCCACTCTTTTTTCTTCTGATAATTAACAGACTATCCCACACTTTTTCTGTCTGACCACCTGTTCACTATCCCACTCATTTTCTGTCTGACCACTCCATGTAGCTGACTATCCTACCAAACATTTGTTTTACTATCAGTTCAATATCTCGCTTTACTTCTGTCTGACAGTCGATAAATTCACTAGTACACATTTCTTCTTTCGGATTAGGAGTTCACTATCCCACTCTATTATTTCCGACCATCCGTTCAATATCCCAGCATAATTCTGTCTAACAATTATTTCACGTTATCTCACAATTTGTCTGATCATCTCTTCCTTATTCAGTCTTCTACTTATGTCTGACCATATGTTAAGTATCCCACTCTTTTTCTGTCTGACCATCAGCTGCTTACCCCACATTTTTCTTTCTGAACATCCCACTTTTTCCCCACTAACCATTTGTTGACTCTCTTACTCTTTTTCTGTCGAACAATCATTTGACTATATATATCCCACTGTTTCTCTGCCTTTCTCTTTCGGATTATGAGTTCACTATTTCGCTCTATATATACTTCTGTCTGACTATGAGTTCCGTATTCCTCTCTATTCTTTCCGATCAACATTTGAGTATCCCGATCTTTTTCTGTCTAACATTCAGTTGACTCTCCCATTGTGTTTTCTTCAGACAATTAGTTGTATGTCCCATTGTTTTCCTGTCTGTCAATCAGTTCACTATCCTACTCTATTTTTATCTGAAAACCTATTCGCTACCCACCTTTTTCCTGTTTGACCATCAGTTGACTCGCCCACTATTTTTCTCTGATAATTAGTTGACTATCGCACTCTTTTTCTACCTGACCATCACTTGACTTTTTCACTCTTTTTCTGTCTAACAATTAGTTGAATATCCCTCTTTCTTCTGCCTCGCCATCAGATAATTCACTAGCACACATTTCTTCTGTCTGACTATGAGTTCACTATCCGCTCTAAATTTATGTCTGACTTTGAGCTTACGACCTCATTATATTATTTCTGACCATCAGTTCAGTTTCCCGATTAGTTAAAGGTCAATTAACGTTATATCTACCTCCATACTTACGTTATATGAATGGCTGCTCGTCCCCGTTGAGTTACGTTATCAGCGACTGTAACTATATCCCGCTGTGCTTCTACCTGACAATCTGTTAACCTTATCTCACTCAACTTATGTCTGACCATTTCTTCACTATTCTATCTTCCACTTCTGTCTGACCACCTGCTCACTATGCCACTCTTTTCTGTCTGACCATCAGTTCACACTTACACGCTAACAATCTTTTACGGTTTATCAGCTCCGTGGTAGATCTAAACTACTTCTGACTGAATATTTCACTGTCCAACTTTAATTCTGGTCTTTTGTCTGGCAATCAGTTCACTATCCCAGTCTAAGTCTTCTAAACTATCAGTTGACTATCGAACCCTATCGAACCCAATGTTTGACTAACATTTAATTCACTTTCTCATGAATTGCTAAATTAAAAGTGTGGTAGAGATTTCCATCGTAATACACTGGCTTTCTCTGGTGTCTGGTGAACCTGTATTTATTAGATAACAGACGCGTGTGGAATTATATGGGTAAAAGAAACCCACTTAATATGTTTTTAGGGTAAAATTTTCTAGTCTCGAGGAGAAAACTCCCTCTCAACCTCGCTTGCTTCTCAGAAGGGATGATCTTTCTTACTCTCGAGTGGGAAATTTCATCCAAAAATCATGTTATGTGGGATCCTCAATCTCACATTTATTCTGGATGACAATCATCTCTATTTATTTCTAACAAGCGGTTCACTAACCCACATTCCCACTCTATCAGTTCAATCACTACCACACATTTGTCTGACTATCAGCTCACTATCCCACTCTTCTTCTGTACTTCTGTATCTCTATCAGTTCACTTTCCCACTCTTCATACTTCTTTCTGACCATCAGTTTACTATCCCACTCTTTTGTACCTCTGTCTGACCATCAGTTTAATATCCCACTCCTATTCTGTACGTCTGTCTCTCTATCAGTTCACTATCCCACTCTTCGTCGGTACTTCTGTCTAGTCATTAGTTCAATATCCCACTCTTCTTCTGTACCTCTGCCTGTCTATCAGTTCACTATCCCACTCGCCTTCTGTACTCTTGTCTGACTATCACACTCTACTTCTTTTTGGCTATGAATTCACCATCTCACTGTACTTCTGTCTGAATATCAGTTCACCATCTCACTCCAATTCTTTCTATCTATCCGCTCACTATTCTTCTTCTGTCTGACCACCAGTTTATCATTCATCTTTACTTTTGTCTGCAATTAGTTCATTATCCCACTCTACTTCTGTCTGACCATCAGTTCACTATTCCTCCCTACTTCTGTCTGACTATCAGTTGAACACCTCTCTACTTCTGTCTGACCATCAGTTCACTATGTCACTGCATCGCTCTCGACTGGTATAGTATTGGTCTATGATCATAAAGGATATACCGCTTTTTGATTGTTCGAAACGACTGTAGCCTTAATGTCTTAAGAACATTATAACAAATAATGACAAATACTTTTTTCAGCTAGAGAAGAGTTATCTGATTTGTTGATTATGCACCAGAAACTTTTACCTTTTGGCTTCAAACCGATTCCTTGTCAGTTAATAAATATTGTGGTTATCTTGATATCAACTTAGTAGATAAGCCTACCTCGACCCATACATACTTACATACATTTGATATAAGCGTTGTTAAAGTGAAACAGCCAAGAGTACGCAAAACTGCTGCAAAATTAATTAATAGGATAGGAAAAAAAATGAAGAGAGAAAAACAATTGACTCTATAATAGTTTATGAATTGTGTGTTAGTGAGATATATCTTTTTTGGCCTACTAATTTACTCGAAAGTGGCCTATACTGTTTAAGAGCTAGCTATAATGTTAAGGCCATGTATAGGTATTTACTAATCGGTACATCTATTCAACAGTAAATCCTCTCGACAAAATGTGACGAATATTTGTCTCTTCACCATTTACACCCATTTATTCCTTCTAACAATACGTTAATGTCATATTCATTATATTGGTATTTCTATATCTTTACATATCACCGCATTGAAAGGCTTGGTTTAACATACATACGTCAATGTTAAATCAATGACTTATATATAAGCTCTTGGTTAAATTGACTGTTCAATATTGTCATCTTCTATACAATAAATGCTCGATTAACATGTGTATGTGGCAGATTGCTTGCTACCTTCCAGCTGTGTCCACACGTATAACAGCCCGTATAACAGCCCGTATTACAGAGATTTATATGCCCACTTTCCCACACCAGAAACACAGCTTATTTCTTTTCATTAGACGATAGCAGTTGTGAAAGGCCTCATTATGGTTATTGAGACGAGGTGCTGTTATTATTCTTATCGTGCAGTAACTGACCAAGCGTGGCAAAAAATCTGTTTAAAAGCTGCCGGGTTGGTTGGATATTCTGTCAGCTTCACTGTAGACCTCTCATCTTTGTTAGGTTTCCGACGGACACTAAAACTGCTCCAGAGAGTCGTATGATAATTGATTTGTCAGTTCATCTAAGGGTTTTATGACGTCTTGACAACGGACACTTAGCAGGGATGTAGGTGATACAGGAAATATACTGAGACCGTATATAGAGTACAAGCCTAATCCCCCTACCTCTCGCCCAGGCCGCCTCCATAAACACATCAATTGATGTTTAGGTTAGGTCTGAATACACCGGGGGCTGCTTCAATCCGATTAGCTGACTCTTCATTACCGACAACAACCGCCATCTTCCCACAGCACTG
>JAVFBY010085232.1:0-12312 GCA_034781015.1 Tonicella lineata
CGGACGGACGGACGGACGAAGCCACGACATAATCCCCCTTCGGCCCCCAGGCCGGTTGGGGATAAAAATGGGTTCTTTGGTGAGAAAAAAAAATCTTAAAAGAATTTTTTTTCACAAATGTGTTCATTACCGATACTTTTAACTTTTTATAAGAGTTTTACGGACAATATTATAATTTTTATTGTATATAGTCAGCTATACTAATACTTGGAAAAAGGCCTTAACGGCAACAATAATTATTGCAACTTTTAAAATAGGGTTCTACACAGAACTATTGAAATAGGGTTTTGCCTGGAACTTAAAAGGGTTCTCCTAGAGCCATGGGCTGAACACCCCTTATTAAAAAATTTAATAAACGGTAAGTGTTTAATAACTTGGTATCTGCATGAAATTATTAAAATCTGCGAAGGAAAATGTTTTCATTAATGTCCAAGCTTTTGGTTTTTAAGACCACAAGGGAAAACTGTAGGAGAAGGAATTAGCTTATAGCGTGACATTTTAAAAAAATTCGTAATTTTACCATTTGTCCTTGAAATTAATCCGAAATTCACGCAGACAAACTGAAAGTAAGAGACAGTACTAATTGGTCTATACATTTGAAAAGTATCAATTCATTTGTTTGAGGGGAGTAACTGCTTGTTCCACTTTCACCTTCTTATTGACAACATGTATAATTGCAGTGTTGCCATCAAGAACCTACAACGAATTTAAATTCCTGGTAATGAATTTTGTGGAGGGCATGAATAGAAGATATATGTGAAGTTGAAAGGTAATGAGTTCAAAAACTGTAGAAGAAAATACATTCATCTTGAGACATGTAAATTTGACCAGAAATAAGTAATTTTACCTATTGACCTCAAACTGGACCTTTGACCCGAAAGTCGCAGACAAAAGTTGTAGAACTAAGTGACCTCTGTACATATGCAAAGTATCTCTTTATTTGATTGATGGATGTAGATGCTATAGACCTTCTTTCAAAGTGTTGCTCTTAAAAAAACTACACCGAATTTCAAAAGATACTTTTGGGAAGGACATGGAGTAGAAAATATGTGACCTCTGGTGGTCTATGTAAAGGGGCTATGTCCTAAGCACCACAACAGAGTAACAACTCAATATAATTTGGTTAGATACATAGATTTTTCCACATACTTACATTGTCCAGTAGTACTTTACTCAACTAGCCACAACAATAAGTAATCAATGTATCGGTAAAAAAATAATCAGTAAGGTTCATAATCTGTTACCTTTAAAATCGGTAAGGTTAATAAACCTTAAGATCGGTAACCAATGGATATAATTCTCCACCTTGAAATGTGGTGTTATAATATCAGAATATTTCGTCACGTACTCAGTCAAACTCAGCGCCCGTACTGTCACTTACCATCAGAGAATATCACACTGATGCTGTTTTTGTTAAGATAAAAAATCTTTGACCTACTTTTTGAAAGCATTTAAAAAAACGGAAGAACGCTCAACAATTAATAGTGAAGTTATCTTAATATAACATAACACGATTCAATGGGTAAAAACCATCATACCCGTCATACGCACCCCTTTCAAACTTCATCATGTTCCATGGAAACATAATAAACAATTGTCAAAATTCGCTTCGAAAATCTGAGGTTCATCGCATACTCTGAAATAATATCGAGTATTATAATTAAGTGTCAGTGCTCTACTTCATATCTAGGTAATCTAAATGGATTGGTCGTGTTTCTGTTGTTGATCTGGTATAACGACGAACAACTTGCGGTTGTACCACGTCAACACCATCATCATGGTACATGTGGTATCTGTGGTAAATCTATATCTTCGAGGAAATGCTTGTAACAAGGTGCTTGTTGGGTATTCCGAGTATCGGAGTTGTTTCTGTTCTACCAAACCGCTTGCATTCTCCTGTGACATCCGCTTTTGCAATTGTATATACTCCATCACAGAAACTAACAACCTTATATACAATTCTACTAACGTTTTCGCATGCAGACCTATGGCGACCTTGGTGATGCGAATTCTACGTACCAACATAGATGTCATCATCCGAACCATTTCGTTGATGTCGCAGTTTGACAGCATTATGCCTGGATTTAAGTTGCTTTTGTTCAATCTCTCGAGCTTGAAAAAGATGTTTGGCGTCTGGTTACCCAATCAGTGTAAATATATCTAGCTCTAGTCTCATCGTTGTACCAAGGAGTTGATCTACTGGGAGAGTAACATTATGACCGAAAACTGAACGGAGAATATCTTGTACTGGAGCCCGGCGTTGCGTTTTAAGAGAAACACAGCTCTTGAAGATATTCTGGTCATCTTCGTTTTTGTTGTGGTGGTAACGTAACTAGAAGGTTATGTAACGTTCTGATATAACGTTCGGTGGTACCGTTACCCTCCGGGTGATATGGAGTTGTCCGTCTTTTGCGGACCCCGTAGAGCCTGCATAGTTCATGTATAATGGATAATGGAAAACTCATAATCTCTTTCGTGATAGATATGTAAGCGTTGAGGCACTCCATATTTTGTAAACCTCTCACGATCTTAGCAACCGTTACTGCCCTTTGGTCACGGGTTGCGACATCGCCTGTAAACTTGGTAAACCTGTCTGTAATCACGAATACATTTTCAAGGTCACTGCTCGACTTGTCCAAGAGTGAATACTCTACTGAAATTACTTCTAGTGGTCGGGTTGCTACTAATTGATCGACCTAAAACTGAACGTACTTGTCTATTAGGTCCTTTCGCCTCAAAACCCATTTTACAAATAAGTAAGATTGTACATGCTGAACTGTTAATGGGAATCACCATCGTTCACGTACAAGGCATTCCGTCTGGTCTCCTTTTTGATGCCCTGCAAGATCATCGAGGTAATTGATACTTGGTTCCTCATACAGATTGGCCAAAGTACACACAGCCTTGTTCTGACATATTTGTCTGTCATACTACAATAAAATACTACATTCTTCTTAACCATACGTGACATTGTTTTAAGAGTATCCAAACTCGTTG
The DNA here is from genome assembly GCA_034781015.1 of Tonicella lineata. NCBI lineage: Eukaryota > Metazoa > Mollusca > Polyplacophora > Chitonida > Mopaliidae > Tonicella > Tonicella lineata. The sequence goes on from JAVFBY010085232.1 coordinate 2,998, forward strand.
GATTTCTTCCTGACGTTCCTTCTTACGCGAGAGACGATCCAGGGGGCGAAAGTGTCAGAGAGGACTGGCCAGAGTTACATCCTGCTGGAATTATATTGGAGGTTTGTATCATTCAGGATCAGTCTGAACTTATTCGTCTGCAATAACGTGTCCTAAGAGTTTGATTTCTGTCTGAAAAAATGACACTTGTCCAACTTCACTCTGATACCTTGTTTCTGTAAAATGTCTCTAGCCTGTCTAAATCATCTGATATATCAAATACCACACCATAATATCGCCAAGATAAGCAAAATGTATCTTTAAGAGATCTCCTTGGGACACATGAGTCATACACCTATGAAATGAAGCTAGTGCATTAACAAGACCGAACGGCGTCTGATTGAATTCGAAAATTCCCAAGCCTCGGTATTCGCAGTTTTATGTTTGTCATCTTCTGTAACCTGAATCATTATTTGCAGATTTTAGGTCAACATTAGAGAAATGGCTGGCTCCTACCATCAAGCCGAGGGATTCCTTTAGTCTGAGTAAATGATATTCATCTCCTATCGTTTTGCTGTTAAGACGCCTATAATGCGCAGTTCTCTAGATTTGTACGCACCAAGACCAGACGTGCACCATAACTATGAGAGCTTGGCGTTATGGTGGAGGTGGGTGTGTGTGTGTAGGGGTGACAATGTTAAGAACTTAAGAGATAGGCCGATAAATCTAGGTCAAATGTGAAGAAGGGAGACAACTCCTTCCGTTAAAAGAGGCAACCTGTAATATGCAGTGGGTTGCATCCCTACTCGGCTTTCTCAGTTGATCATACAAGGTAGCCAACCTTTGGAGCTAAATCAAACACTGCCGTTGTCGAAGAGGTCCCCCCCCCGCCGCAGGTCTCTGAAGACCCTCTTTCTTGTTCCTATATGACAGCCTGTCAGCTCAATGTGTGGAGCAAGTTCCTTGCAGCTTAGCTCAGCGCACACCATGATGCTCCCACCTAACCACCTGCTGATAATTTTGTAAATAATAAATTAAAATAATAACTACAGTAGCAATAGGTGGTTGATAAATGCTTTAGAATATAATTCAATTATTGTCTACTATTGACAGTATTGCTTTATTCTTTAATAATATTCTGTGTTCTCGATATTAACATTAAACACAACCAGAAAATGTGAAGTGTGTTGCTGTTTGACTTATCTGCAAGACAATTTAGAAGCTGAGGATGGTATTAACAAGAATACTTTCTGCATGGTTTGCGCAGGTGGTTGGGTGCCAGTGGGAGCTTCCTGATGCCCTGGTGTCCTCAGAGTGAAGTAGATTTTTTTTTGTGGTGTCGTTTTTTGCTCCTTTTTCTGTTTTGTCTTTCATCTTGCCAGTGAATTGAACAGTGGTTTCCTCCATCCATGGGGCTGGCACGTTGCCATATAGGTGAGATATCCCTGAGTATGGCGTTAAATCCCAATCAATCAATCAATCCATTGCATAGTTTGCAAACAGAGAGATAACTGCAAATTGGGATTCGAAGACACTGCAGTTCTTAGCTTTAGTCCATAAATTGTACGCAGTTGCATTTTTTTTCTTGATATTCATATTCCTTTTATATACAACAGTGTATCAAAACAATACTTTTAAATGGCCATCACTCTCCTTATTACAGTCCAAACTGAAAATATGACAAATTTGACTCGCACACTTGTGCCAATATAACATATAAACTTTTGCTATTTAAAGTCATTCGTGTATCACTTAAACGCTTAATGGGCAAAAAGATGTACAGATGGCAGAGGTACAATATCTGTAGGACAATTATTTTCTGTGGGGCTGCACAAATGTAAACGAGCAAAGTTATTGTTTTGTTAAAGTTTTAGTAATAATGAAACAACCTTTAGTGGGGTTGTTGCAATGTCAACAAGCCCGGTAATGTACTTCTGTATCCGCGGTGATACTATAAAGGCTAAAAGAAGGATAGCTGGATAAACCACATTTAATGTAGACAAGTAGTATCCTATAAAGCATTCCATGGGTTGTAACTCTGTAATAGTTCTTTATTTTCCTTGTTGTCAACAATTTAGAGATTTTCTGCTTCTTCTTGAGTTATGTCCCATGATATAGACCAACAGCGGAGTTGTATAACATGTTCTGAAAATAAAATAAAAAAACATAATGCACAAGTGTATTTAACTTTCAGTGTTTACTGTGTATACCCAATCTGATTAAAATCATATCTACATGTATATTAGGCTAGCTCCCTGTTGCAATGAAGGACAGAGGACATTTAATAGCAAATGGTGTTCAATGACGTCAACTAGTGTGGGGTTCAAGAAAGGTCACCGTTAAAACTGTCCAATGAAAAACCAGAAAGCAGGAAGCTGTGGTAAACATAGATGCTTATTCGCTAGGACAGTCCCAGGGAAATCTTCGACTTACATACTATGAATTAATAAACAGCCCTCTGATTGGTCGAACAATCAACACCATTTCGTAGGGGAATGTCCTCAGATTTACATCGCCACAATACAATACCGGGGCTCGGAGCTAATATACACCTGATTTCGATCAGATTGGTGTATACCAACAGCCCAGGCCTGGGCAAATTGCGCGAACGCTCGTTCAGGTCGCGTAAAGGTTACGCAGAATATGTTTGGCGAGACCTTTTTTACCGTTCACGCCGATTTTGAGATAATACGCAAATTCTTCAATCAAATTCTGATAAAAATGCGTCCCTTTAATTCATACAATGTGTTCGTCCGCTTTCTCTGTGATGCGACTGAGGAATTGTTTTAAAGTCAACCAAAAATGATGACGTAAGATTTATGGGTTTTGCGAGGGTGAATTAGAAGTGAGTAGAACAGCCAAAGAACAGCCCAACCAATCATCAACAGCAGTCCTGACTACGCGGTACTCACACTGCAATGACGTTGCAAGTCGTGCGCTATCGGCAGCATGGTGATGTAAAGCTTTAAAGATGGCAGAGTCAGTGCGGGAAAAAACCTTTAAGAAGTGGCCTATGGCTGATCGCTTTGTGTACGATATAAACCACGAAACAGGACTTCTTGCGAACTTACGCTGCACATTGTGCTCTAAGTATTGGATTAAAATTCAAGCGGAATCAAAACGTAGAAACTTACGTGGGGCCGTTCTTAACGGTGTCAAACAGTACATCGATGGAGTACAATATATTCATCGGACAAATGTTGAACGGCATTTAAAACCGGGTTCACTTCACGAGTTTGCCGAGAATCTCTCAAAAACAGACGCATCTTCTGGGTCAACAACAACAAGTTACATTTCTACGGGTATCGGTATTAATCAGCCAAAGATCAGTGATGTGCTGTCAACAACAACTAAGGACTCGTACACAAAATTGTTCACAACTGCCTTGTTTATCGCTTCTACTGAACTGCCATTTTCACAATTTCCACATCTCATAAAGTTACAATTATCAAATGGGTTAAAAATTATGACAGGAAAATCCAATAGGAAGGCATGTAGTGAGATGGTTAACTGCCTTGCAAAGATTATGCGGCAAGACCTCAAAGACATACTTAAAAAAACATTTTTCTTATCCGGCCTCTGTGATGGGTCTGAAGCCCGTAAGACCAGGGAAGAAAAGGAACTAATCTACACCAAAGTTGTCCATAAGGGGGTTCCGATTTTTTTATTCCTTGCTTGTAAGAGCATGAAAGAATTTGGGGGTACAGGAGCAGAAGCACTGAAAAAAGCGTTCTGTCAAACATTTGTCGAGTTTGGTGTGGATATTGAAGGCAACGAAAAAGACAAACTCGTTTGTGTCTGCGCTGATGGGGCGTCTGTTAATATGGGCCACAAAACAGGGGCCATGACCTCACTGGCAAAGGAATCGCCTTCCCTTCTTGTCATCCATTGCTCACTGCACAGGTTTGAGCTGTCTATTAAAGACGCTTTAAAACGATTTGAAGACTTTCATTCAATTGATGAAATCATGGATTCCATTTACCAACTATTTAAAGTTAGTGGGAAGAACTGGAGATTAATGCAATTAATCGCTGAGAAACTGGAGGTTGGGTTACGTAGGTAGGTTTGTTTTAAATCAAAATGTGGTAATTTTTTGTATTACAATTTAATTATACGGCTTCCTTTCATAATATTCCACAACATGATATCTCAGTGTTTGATCACTTTCCAGTTTGCTGTGATTACTCATAATATACATCTATATACCCCAAAATTATTTGATTTTTCACATTAAAACTGTATACCTCCTAACTAGATTAATTTCAATTTGCATATCATTATCTCAGGCTGGGTGTTTTCAATTTGGAAGTAAACTAATTAAATAAAAAATCATAGAATACATGTTGTGGCATATATTTAATTTATTTACGACAACTGGTTGATGTTTACTTTTTTTAAATGGGTCGCTCCTGTAAGCTTTCTGATGCCCTGGTACTCGCACAGCTGTTGCTAAGGGGCATTGTAAGGCAGTTACCCATTTGACTAGTTAGTCAATGCCATTGTGAAATATATCCCTGCTCCTGGCGAACAACAACCAATCAATTAAATTTGTATATGCTAACAGCTTTACTTAATAAGTATTTATAACAGTAAAGTTAAACACCATTTATAACTTCTCATTCCTGTTCTTTAATTTTACTCTTGTTTTCTCGTCAGGTATCCTAAAACAAATGGGACCAGATTTCAAAGTCATAAAGAGAGAGGCCTTCGCGTCCTTCTTTACAACTATTGTGTGTTCCTAATTTTCGCTGAGAATGCTGCCCAGACACCCACTCTTGTAACGCCAATGATGAAAGCAAAGATTTCTGGGTTTCACAAGAAAATGCTCCACTATGAATTTATTGGCAGTGCAGCAATTTACAGAGAAGTTTTGCATCATACATCTCATGTCACCCACATAATGGAATGTGAAACTTCACTCATAACAGATCTCACAGATGCTCTCTCTGAGTGTGAAACTGCCCTGAACGACATCTCCACCCGACAAGAAAATTTCCTGGCTGTCCAGCCAACCTTCGAAGTAAATAAATCGGAAGACAAAACCACTATCACAGTCAATGCCTCAAATTTGCCATCAAATGTTGTTATGTCAAACAAATTGTCTGACAAACAGACAGCTAGCTTAGAAGCTCAGTTAGTCATCCCTATTTCTCATTCTCAAGTGTTTGAAATAACAAAGGTAGCAAGTGGAGAAAAAAGAGTTAAAACTGTTAAGGAGTCATTAGTAAAAGAAATTTCCACCTGCATTCAAAAGAGATTTGAAAACTTGTCCCAGAATCCAGTTATACAGTGTATGAAGTTAGTTGACCACACAAGATGGGACTACAGTGATAAGAGTTTTGGGCTAGACAGTATTTCTAAACTCTCTAAGCACTTTGAGTCTAACCTCGCCAAACACAATTTTAACTTAGATTTAGCAAACAAAGAATTCCTAAAACTGAAGAAAGTATTTACCGAGAGGTATCCAACCATTAAAAACAAGGTGGAGTTTTGGAAAAAGGTGTTTCTATACCACTCTAGTTTATTTCCAAATGTGTTACTTCTAGTCAACATCTGTCTGTCAGTGGCATGGGCCCAGGGAACCGTTGAAAGAGGTTTTTCAGCAGTTAGGCGTTTATTAACAGAAAGCAGATGCAGTTTAACTAACTCAAATCTTGACAACCAGCTTATGCTAAGATTAAACTTACCTGTATTGGCCAAATTCTTCCCCAGTGGGAACTACTCAAAAAGTCTAGTCCAGAGATCAGTAACAGAGTATTTAAAGGCTAAGAAGTGGCGATGGGGTCTAAGCTCTTCTGTAACATGCACATCCAATGCATCTGCCGAGGTCTCCTTTGATTCATCAGATAGTTCTTCTGATGAAGATTCTAGCTCCAGTGAGATAGATGATTCTGATATCATGTGTATTAGTGAAGCAGAGCTATAGAGTAACCATGGGAGTTTCTAGAAAACTGGGTACCAGAAACATGGGCAAAAAAACAAACTATGGTGAATAAAGTTACTAAAAGAATCATCAAGCCAAAGTACATAATCTAAATTTGGTGTTTACTAAAGAAACTCAACATTATTTTGTCAGTTAAGCTTTAAAAGTAACAGATGTTTGGGTCCATGAATTTGAGAAAGGAACATACAAAATACACACGATATCCGAATTATCTGTATCACTGCAGCTAGAGCCTTCCTCAGAAACTCTCCTGATAGTATGACTGTCACCCCCCTTTAGTCACTCACAGTATAAAAGCATAGAGACAATAAATCAATGAAAAGACAGTGATGTATGTGTTTTTCCAATTTAATAGTTATCTATAGACAGAGACTATTGTTAATTAGTTTGAATTTTATGAGTTTTAATTGTTAATAAAGTTACTCAAATTGAACATTCTGTATGTACTTTCGTTGTTCCATTGACATCTGTGAATAGAAAAAGTGAAATTAAGTAAATCATATGGTACATCACTTGACCTAAATTTCAATCAACAGTAAACACTAAACTTAAGATCATAATATCTTTTTAAACAATCACCATTTTATGTGTAGTAAACATTCCCAATCCCATTGGAAAAATAATCATTGTTGAAAGTTACTAAAGGTGAAGTGCTATACTGTGTGAGTTTATTTAGTGCAAATAATATTAACATGACATAGTAGAATACTGCTGTGTCCCACTGCTTCTATAATTGGAACAGCATGATTCATAGCTGGAAAAAAAAAGTGGATTACAAAAATAGGTTACGCTATTTTAGAAAGGTTACGCAAAATTATTTTACGAGACCCATTTTTTGGGTCTCGCAAACTTTAATTTGCCCAGGCCTGGAAGAATATCACTGTAACAGTTAATTGTGTCATATTTTCCCGTGACATGGCGAGATATAAGGTTTAATGAGAACAAATTTGAACTCAATGGCAGCTATCGTTCATTGAAAAGCACCATTGGCCAGTTCATTCTGAGATTTAAAGGGATGGACAACTTAATTTACGAAAATACGCATTAAATAGAGCTAGAAATTTGCAATCCAATTTTTTGCAGTTTTTTTTACAAGGACTAGTCCTTGTTGAATGTTAGCTTGTCCATTACAATTTACTATGGGGGCAGACATTTTTGCTGGAGGTGTGTGTTACTCGACCAATCAGCTAATCCCATTCCTGTGCATGTCTGGGTGAGTTACCATAACAAAACTCAGATGGCCACTGAACTATTATTATACATACTAGCTGTCATGATTGAGCTTTAATGATGCTTCGTGACAGAATACAACAGATATGTTTGACATAAATTTGGTGAAATAAACAATTGGTAGTATTGTTCAATGTTGTCCTTAAGTGATAGGCTCTATGTATGACTACACCATAGTTAGTATGTAGCTAGTGAGTGTTACAGGCTAGATCCATGTACCTCCACATGAAAGCGGTTCCTGCGGAGGTCAGACATAACAGATATGGCAGCCCTGGCCGCTTATTTTTTTAGTGGGTTTTTAAACGAGCCTACAGAGAGTGTTAATGTCACAATGGACATATAAAATGTATAAGTCACTTCAGTATATCAGTACCTAATAGAATAAGAGTACTTCATTTGGCACGTAAAAAGCCAGTAAGTGAAATATCTTGAAATTACAGTTTGGACTAGCATAACTGATAGTTCTGTATCGTTATATACGGATACGTAGTCAGTGGTAGTAAACAAATAAAGTTACAGAACTCTGCAATCTATCGTCTGACTGATCTCAGTTCAGCTTAGATCCAAAGATCGATTTCTCCGGATATAGACATCCCGTATCATCGTTCCAAATGGTAACCTTAGGCCTAGTATGTCGATTTTTTTAAGGGGTGATTTACAAAAAAACTTGCTATTCTCATGTCAAATCAACACTAGAAATAAATAAATAAGATCCCCTGATAGGCCAAAAGCCCTACTATGACATTTTGTTGTTTTTAATATCTGTATTGTCCAAAGGACAGGTGGACACCCCTTTGTATAAAGTTAAACGGTTAACCCTTAAGGAGAAGTTCTCAAACCTTCCTTAGGACAATAGGTAATAGTATGAATACATGCATTTTTCCCATACAACAGTCGTATTATGCGTAATATTATGGCTTGATCGGATTCCATAGCTGCCTTTGAGCTTGCCTGAGTATAATGGTTATGATTGATCAAGTGCAAGATGGTGTTCGCTTCGACCGTGCTTAAATATTTAACTTTAATGAACCCTGCAGGACAAGACCACAAACGAATCAATTAAAAACAGGTTGTCTGATTACCAATACATGTAGCATCTGAGTTCTATTACGCCTCAGGAAGTATATATGTAATTTATAGAACTGTACTTGTATCATGTATAGTTTGTGTGTTTATTGTAGGCTGTGATCACCCTGAAGGTGATCAATGGACTCTACCCTGGAGTGACCACAGTAGAGCTGGATAACTTAGCAGCGGAAACGGCCGCCACCATGACGACTAAACACCCTGACTACGCTGTCCTGGCTGCTCGTGTTGCCGTCTCCAATCTACACAAGGAAACAAAGAAAGTCTTCAGTGGTTCGTTCTTTACTTTCTATATTTGATTTGAACCCTGTTAAAGGTAGACTCTAACCATAAAGTTTTTAGTCTTTAAAACTACTGAAACAGAATTATGAATGATAACTCTTATACTTCGTCAGAGATTTGCCACTTAGCTGCCTGCCCTTAGGTTTAAAAAAAAAAATCATTTTTAATCCGTATTGACTGATTTGTTTAAAACAAATGGAATTTGCTTTTTTTTTTCTCAGATGTGATGACGGACTTATTTAACTGGCTGAACCCGAAGACAAATAAAGTGTCCCCGATGATCTCCCCTGAAACATATTCTATAATCATGGAACACTGTGATGTTAGTACAAATTAATAGCTATGTTTCATTTCTTTGTACCGGGTTATCCTTTTCTGATCAAGAAGAGTTATTTTTAGTTTTATTCCTTCTAGATCAGTAAGTGGTCGATTATTTTCATAACATTAAGACCTTTTTACTAGACGGTTCCTTCATTTGACTGTTATGTTGGGTGATTTGTGCAATAAAGTTCAAATTCATTGCTAGTAAAAAAAATAATTGTGTATTTCTTCTCAGTAGTAATGTTAGACTTAAAATATAATAGCCTTTTCTTCTAAAGGACAGATAATACTTATAACAAATAACCAATCTATAACAGTTGATTGAAAGCTGATTTGTTGCTATTCCTGTCTTTGTCCTGTCCTTGGTGTTGACGCCATTGTCTTAGCTAGAGACCCGTCCACCTGTCATTTTCGACAGGCAGATTTCTAAAAATGGTTAAAATGACAGGTAGAAATTCTGAATTTTAACATGG
>JAVFBY010085343.1:0-12312 GCA_034781015.1 Tonicella lineata
ATACATTGTTTTACAAAATAACATGTGTGTGACGTCATAAGTAGGACAGAGCATCATTGTCACGTCATATAAGACCTACCCTTTATCCATTTTAACGATACGATATCTCATAGTTACGACAGAAATGTCAATAATTTATCCAGATATAAAAACAAAAAACAGACAAATTCATTTCATAAGCACTTTAAGTAGTGAAGAGTAAGAAGTGGAGACTGCGTCATCATTTAAGTAATTGTAATAAGTAGTTACTTGTCTGTGCTTGTAAATAACTAATCCAGGTAAAACCAAGATTTACTTTTCTAGAAAATAAGCTAATTTGCCTTTTAAGGACAGCATAAAGTGACTGGAGTACATACATTGTAGTTAGTCAACATATTTGGTCATTGCCTCTTTTTGAAGTTTATCGGCACCAAAAGGGTTCATTTTGACCTTTAGTTGTGTCCCATGAATGTTGACAGATCATGCCACTAGGCGGCGCTGAGGTATTATTGATACTGATCCCTTCAATTGCAAAGGTTAGCATAAATACCCTGCTATCTTGTGTCTTCTACTTCACACCTTTTCACAGGTAACTGATAATTAAACATAAATTTACATTTGAACCTGTCCTACTTTACTACTGATAAAAATATAAGACTACAAAATATGCTTCCTGGATTCTGATTGAAGCTGTTGGACAATTTTTTTATTTGATTTTTATTTTCCGATTATTACAGGGTTTACATGAAGTAATACCTTTTCTGGCTCTTCCAGCATAATCAACATCCCCGCTTTAATTACCAAACCCCCCTGTGGGTTCATGTCTGTTTACTATAGTAATCCTATTGCTCCAAACATTGTGTAAGCAGACCACAGACCAACTAACCCAAGCTAAAGTTCTTATATTAGACAGCCCATCCAATTAAGTTTTGATAGTACTATTGTGACCTTTTTCTTTCTGTCTTTTTTTTTTCAATTATCTTTCAAAATGTATTTGTGTTGCTAGTGATTAAAAAATATCAATCATAACCACAGTAGTTGAATAAATTGAACCAAACTGTTTGTAAGCTTAAATCGTTGATACATTTGACCAACGTTTTTTTTCTTCTTCAGATACCACTATAAACTTGCTATATTTAACGATAGCAAAATAATGGTCAGTAATTATATTATCAAAGCAAACCTAAACAAACAATGAACGTTTTTACACATGTATAAATATCATGATATTTTTCTATTTCTGACTTTTGGTTCCCCTTTTATATTTTCAATAAATTGAAATTGTTATATAACAATCCAAAATTTAAAAAAAAAAAAATCCCAACTGCATCAACTTTTTTGTATTGGTAATCCAATTATTTTGTTTCTAATATGTTCCTTTTTTTCTAATGACAACATTTATTTTGATTATAACATGAGCATGCTAATAGTCACAATATTATCTTTTTCTTTGCAACCTGAAGCTTTTTGTTCAGTTTAGCAATACATTATATACTTTTTTTTTTAACTTGTGCTATTTAATGCTAGATATGCATTTTGATTGATATATTTCATTATCTGGTTGATGTACTTTTCTTTATGCATTGATCAATTTCATTTAAGACCAATATGTAATTATGTATATATTTTTATGTACATAGATATATATATACTTACGATTTACTTTTTCAAATATATACTTACAATTTTATGATAAAGCTTGAGCTACGTGTCTCTTTTTATATGGTTGGTTTAATTTCAATTTTTACTGCCTTTTAATCTCCATTTTTTGCTTCTCAACTACCTCATCAGTTTATTGATCTGTTTGAGTTACAACATACATTACATGTACATCACATCTCTAAAGAGCACGTCTTTCCCTGTAGCGTACCCCCCTGACGGCAAATATTATTTTTCTTGGAGCTTTGCAATCGGGCGAACTTATAGCTCTTGACAGGGAGGCATCGAATGAAACCGATGTGTCAAGTGTTGTTATGTTGCTATAGATATGAACTGAAAATATTGATTTTTTTCCGAGAGGGATTTTTTCCGATATTATTGCGTGCCATAACCTTATTGGTAGCAATCTGTATTCTCTCAAGGCTCAAGTTGTAATTTTGAGCAGGGATGGAATATTTCTTTGAGTAGATTTTTTTTTCTTGTTTTTTTTTTACCTTTTTTTTACTTTCTACATTACACATTTTCATGTACACAAGCTTTGCCACATAGACATATTTTTGTGTTCAGCACACAGAAGCTGTGAGCTGAACTGCGTTGAACATTGAGTGAGAGGCGGCTATGTTTGTATTTCTGACAGGGTTTGAAGGGTAAGGGGGCTTCAAGATTGAACAGCTTGCCTGTAGTTGGCTGTATGTATTGGTTGAGTCCTAACTGACTGGCTGCTTGTTGAGTTGCTAGCCTGGTCGGTTTCATAGCTGAGTTACAGTATTGGGTCAGTGTGTTGTACTCTCTTATACTGTGAGTCTCTGTGGTTAGCCCTGTGAATAAGGACTGTTTCTTGATGTAGCTACACTCTGTCTCTGGTATCACTGTCACTGATATAGCTGGATCCGATGCTGGGATATATGACAGCAGGCGTTGGGCAGTGTTCAGATAAAGCTGGAGTGAGACCTACATGCTCACCAGAGCAGTGTTCAGTTGGACTTGAGTCTCACACCATACAGTATCTGGATAGTACAGAGGGATTCAGTCTGATAGGTTGTGTTGTTATCCCTACAGCCTATAGCTCTATGTAGCAGATGAGCACACACTTCAGTAATGAGGTCTGTTGCAGTGAACATATGCCCAGAGTAGTGCCTAGCTAAGGACTCAGCTTTCTTCATCTAGCTTTATCCACCTTTATTGACCAGTTTCTTTTATTCCTGTGTTTTTGTTCTGCAGATGTTGTCCGAGAGAAGGATATCTTGCTTAGACAGAGCTGCAACAGTGTATGAATAAGATTGACAAGCCCTATACCATAACAGCACAGATCTAGTGTTTTGAAGGTGGAAGTGTATATACTACAGAATATCACACAGATATATATAGCTAATGTGTATTAAGTGATAAAACAGAATCTTCTACAGAAATATCAACCATGGGACGCCGTAAAATAATATCTTCCGACATGTTGTCAGGATTTCTGTGTAACACCTAGCTAAAGGATTTACTAAATTAATACAGGTATGTATTATAAGCATGGTAATTGCAACAACAAAAAAAATCAAAGAAATATAGGTTATTTCTGGCACAATAAGATTTGTAGACTTTAAATTGTTAGTTCTTGAGAGTATTACCTAATTAAAAAAATGACATTGTATTTAATCATCTAATTCCAAAGGTAAAATGTTATAAGAGGTTCAGGTATTAACAGCATTAATCTTCTGAGCATGCATCAGGAAGTTCTTTTATTATGATGTCGTCCTAGTTTGGGCTTGTCAACTGTGTCGTCTTTGTTGCCAATATGTTCACTGGTTTCCTCCACCCACTGAGTGGGTTGACATACCATCATACATGTATGAGTGAAAGAAACTTAAGTTGGGCATAAAACCCCAATAAAAAAAAACTGCAAAAAACAGGCGCACAAAAGTAAACATGTTAAGCCTGATTAATGACTTTAAACTAATGCTTATAAGTTTTAGTGCATCTCTTAGCCTAAAACGTTAAAAAGTAGCAATTAGAATTGCAGGACTTTATTTATATTTCTTTCTCGCATTATAATCTTACTTTTCGTACAGTTCTTTTGTGACCAACTTTAAACATATTTGTCAGATTATATAAGTCCTCACCAACATACAATTGCTTTATGGCAAAACCTTTGTTTTATCCTATGTAGATATTAACCGTTAAAGAGGTCTGTACAGTAGAATACATTATTTTAGTACAGAATTTAAACCACTGAGGAGAACATTGACCAATATGGCATACTCACCAGTGTAGGCATACTGAGCGGTTGAAAACTTGCCAAGTGTTAAACAATATTGTGGAATCATTCTTCACTCATTATGTCATACACTTTGACTGTCATATATAAGTGAAACAACCTTGAGCATGGCATTACACACAAAGCAATCTTTCTACCAGTGCTGTCATTTGACTTGTCAATGTTTTATCCTCTGTCTTATTTTATGTTAATACTCATTGATAACTAAGCTTATATCTGGAGTCTAGATGGCTGGCTACATAAAGAAATAAATTGTATCTTGTATCTGTTATCTCCAATACATGATATTCCATTAACAGTTTCATAGACAGATAATCTGACTAGAACTGGAAGTTCATCAAAACCCAATCTTGCAATTCTTATATCTAATTATAGAATACATGTATGTCAATAAAACCAAAATGAAAACCTGTGTGATATGTAGATAAATAGCCTGGCTTCTCAGACATACCAAGAGTTGATAACCACTTCTGTCACCATATCACTTTCAAGGCTGTCTATCCCTCATTTAGATGTAGGCTACATGTAACTCCATTTAGCTTCAACTATATGAAAGGTAAACTTATTGCTTAGTTAATATTTTATCTTTGAAAGTAAATTCATAATAATTTGACTTGCTGGCTGGCAAGATAAAGGAAACAAATTTTATCTTAAATCTTGTATCTGTTATCTCCAATACATGATATTCCATTAACAGTTTCATAGACTGATAATCTGACTAGAAGTTCATCAAGCTTTAACCTTTCGATTCTCATATCTAATATGTCAATAAAACCAAAGTGATAACCTGGTGATATATATAAATAGCCTGTCATCTCAGACATACCTAAGGCTGATAATCACTTATGTCCATATCATTTTCAAGGCTGTCCATCAATCTAACTCTATTTAGCTTTAACTATTTGAAAGGTCAACTAATTGCTTAGTTAATATTTTACCTTTGGAAGAAAATTCATAATAATTTGACTTGCTGGCTGGCAAGATTAAGTAAATAAATTGTATCTGAATCTTGTATCTGTATCAATACATGATATTCTATTAACAGTTTCATAGACTGATAATCTGACTAGAAGTTCACCAAACTTTAACAGTTCAATTCTCATATCTAAATATGTCAATAAAACCAAAGAGGTAACCTGGTGATATATAAAAAAATAGCCTGGCGTCTCAGACATACTGAGAGCTGATTATCACTATGTGTCATCATGCCATTTTCAAGGTTGCCTGTCAGTCATTACCTACATGTATGTAACACCATTTAGCTTCAACTTTTACAAATTTAAACTAATTGCTCAGTTGATATTTTATCTTTAGAAGAAAGTTCATAATAATTTTGTGAGCTTTCTGTGGTCTGATCCTCTCTGACCTAAGAAGCAACATCAACCAGATTTGATGTATTGCATTACAGCTGCACAGTAAATTTGGCAGTTGGTTGTCTGAAGCTTTCTGATGCCCTGGTGCTCTTAGAGCTACATGTAATAGGCATCAGGAAGAAAATTTGGTGATTTTTAGTTCTGTCCTTGTATTCAATGTCCTGACCTGTCTGATGATGCTTGGGATGTCAAGGGTAGTTTCCTTATCTCCTTTGGCTGGAATAACCCTTCATATGGCGTTAAAAACCAAGTAATCAAGAAAGGGCTATAAATATGCCCATCAGGAAGATAATTTTGTGATTTTTCGTTCTGTCCTTGATTCATTGTGCTGACTTGTCTTTGATACTGCCGGTGATGTCAAGGGTCGTTTCCTTATCCCAGTTTTCTTGAATAACCCTGCAAACCGCATTAAAAGCCAAATAATCAAGCAAGCGCTATAAATATGCCCACTTTGTCTGTTTGCACTGTTTTGCAGCCATTGTTTTTTTTGTTTTTTGTCATTGTTTGTTGTCAATGCCATCAAAAGGGTTTCTTTTACCCATTGGATTAGGTACACACCATCCCTGGACAGGACTTGAATGAAATAACCTTAGTCCTTAACTATGGAATAAAACCCATATCAAACAAACAAACAAACAATAATTGTACTTAAACTAACTAATCCAGACAAAATAAGAAAAAAAGTTGCGGAACCAATTTTAAATTCCTTAAGTCTTCATTCTTCACACTTAACTGTAACCTTTTTATTGTATCTTTTTTAACTATATAGTTGTCTTCTGTCTTGTCCTTTTTGATCGAACATTGACAGTTACTTATAAGGTGATTTCTTTCATCATATCATAAATCTGAATAGTTCTACAAGACCTTTTACACTATTAACTAACTTTGACATTCACGAACCGAAATGCACCGAAATAGTTCTAACTGCACCATTACTAAACTCGTGTTGAAAGGAAGAACCCTTTGTATCAGAGATAACCTCTTATTTTTACGGTGTTGAAAGCCATAGAACGATACCCCTGTAGTTTTAAGGACTTCTGTCATTCAATAAATCATAACCACAATACATCATATCCACAAGAGTAAGTGTAGCCAGTGATTTAGTGGTTTCCAAAATGGGACACAGTATAAGTCAAATAAAACTGTAGGCCTAAGCACTCTGTACAAAATCCCAGTTAGAAAAGTCTTAACCTGGGCAAGAATCGATTCTTTATCAAGATTTTTCCAAAGTATCGGTAGCTAATATATATGTATTGTAATTGTTGAAGATGATTATAACGTACATGTAATAAGCACGATGCCTTTAATACAGCAGCAGCAAAAAGATCCCCAATCTAAACTTAATGGAATACTAATGAATTAATCCTCTGTAAGTTTAAATATTTGTTAATAAAGTCTTTAATTCTGATCTATAATATGTAGACTGCTTAAGTTTGATATGCAAACTGCTTAAGTTTGAAATAAAAAAAACGTCCATGTTTTAATGAAGCCTGCTTAGCATAATAACTATCACACGATCTCTATTTTGACACCTTATTGAATAACAAATAGTTTACGCTTGTGTGCGTGATCATGGAAATATTGAATATGCAAATTTGTAGCAGCTTGCCTGATGTGGTTTATATTTTTCAATCAACTTTGTTTACTGCTTTGACACGCATATAAAATTTGCTTTGAACTGTTTTGTTTTTTAGTCTTGGATTTTATAAACAGTTGAATAATAACGTTTTTGTTTGCTTACTCATGTGCCTGTTTGGACAATTACGTGTTCAGAAATAAATCTATCCTTTTAAATTCTTTTTGTTATATAAAGTGTTTACACTGTAGTTTAGATATTGCAATTAACACATTTAAACTGTTATACATGCACATACCAATTAACTTCAGTTTAACTTGCATTTTAATTTGAATACATAAACTTTTTAATGTCTGATCTGATTAATTATAAAGCTTTGTTAAACGTAAATGTTCCTTTTTCTTAATTAGTCATTGAGATTTACATGTCTCCTGGCAACGGTGACTCATAAATATACATTTGCATGGAAAATAAGAACACAAGGCCAGTTGTAAGACTTAATATGTATATGTAATAATGCACAAGGTAAATTGTATATTATTAAGACTTACCACTGAGGTGATTAACATAGTAAAAAGGCACAGTATCAACTCCCCAGAAAAATAACGATTTAATTTTGACTCAACGTTTCGGTTTATTCATCAAACCATCGATGAATAAATTGAAACAATGAGTCAAAATGGATTTGTCAACTTCTTTGGATTTGTTAGTATGCTTTACTGAATTGTATATTGTAACATATATTTTTAAGGGGGGAGGGGGATTGCTATGTTCCAGTTAGGCATGCTCAGCCCTCCGAACAGATTTGTCACCAAACACTTGCATATATTTCATCAATGTAGATGAAAAATGTACTTGTGTGCATGTTTATAGTTTTGTGTCAAATGAATGTATTGTATTGATAACATGTGTCTTGCAGATCTGCACTATGCTAAATCAGCCTAAAACAAACCAAATGTAGATCAAATTTACAAGCAAGGCTACTACAGTAACCTCTTTAAATATTCAACAAAGAAAGTTTGGCGTTATCTGAACATAAAGTTGCATTAAGTTTTGTACTTCTACAGTTCTTTATGATATTACAGAAAATACAAATCTACAGTCTAAATTATACGCTTGAAATTAATATTACTCTAAAAACAAATTCATGTTTGTTATTTATTCTTATTGGGTTGGGTTTTTTTTAACAAATTTTTAAGACTTACATACCAGTAAACTAAATGAGAATGCACTGAAGTGTATAAAATGCATGGTGTGGGGTTTGTTCACTGAAAGATATGTGGGCTTGTGGAGTAGGGATACAGTGTAAAAAGGAGGCTATGGTCCCAGAAGTGTGAGAGGACATCTGTGAGGATGGGACAAAAATTGAGACTGAAATTATGCCTGTTTCCCCTAGTAAAATCAATTAGAAATACCACAAAATTTGGTGTAAAACACTAATCAACCCAGCATTCAATCAACAACATTATAAATTAATAACATTCGGATCTAAACATTATAATCACCTGGTTATACTTGTACCTGGAGGCCTTTAACTATAATCAAATGTCAGACATCTGTTACAGAAACTTTATTTAATATCGGTAATCCCCTGTCAGTATGTACATGTAATCTTACTATAGGAGCCCTATAAGTTATAACATACTCAATTGAATTCTGTAGTGGGATGATGTTCATCCTGACAACTGTTGAAATTATCACAAGAAAATAATCCTATTTTGATCTATGAAAGAGTTTGTGATTAACTGTCAGTCACAGTCCAGAATGCAATCTGTTACTGTATAGACCCATGTACTTGACTCACCCAATATTCCAGAAATTTGAGGGAACCTCGATTAGATTTATATTGGGGTGGATAGGACTCGGTGGTTAAACTATGAATAAATTGAAGGAAAATCTTTGTTGAAGTGTTGTTTCATTTGAAGAGAGTTGTACAAAATTGGATGTTCTTGACAGAAATGTAACAAATAGAGAATTGTGATTGATAATATTGTAATTTTGGTGAACAGTCAAATTGAATGCTGAGATTCTATGTTGATTACTGTTGAAAATACATCTTATGATCTTACAATTGATCAGTGGTGCTAAATTATGTCAAGTTGCTAACAGTAAAAAACAATTTGATTGATCATACTGTCATTTTTTATGGCAGTCAAATTGAATGCCTAGACATGTACATTTACTGGCAGGTCTGTTGAAAACACATCTTACATTTATATGGCTTGTGTGATTAAAGTCCGCCTGTAAGAATCTAACATGCAATCTGCTACA
The DNA here is from genome assembly GCA_034781015.1 of Tonicella lineata. NCBI lineage: Eukaryota > Metazoa > Mollusca > Polyplacophora > Chitonida > Mopaliidae > Tonicella > Tonicella lineata. Next base: position 9,122 of record JAVFBY010085343.1, read on the forward strand.
GTTTAGACCCCTGTCTCTGCCCACCCTGAATCTGTGCTATCTAAAGGAAGCTATTAAAGATTTAGACAGTGGAAGCTGTACTGGTTATATTGGTGTGAACGGCCATGTCCTGCTGTGAATTGGTGCAGCCTATAGTAATTATCATCTAGATAGGAAGAGATAGCAGTCCATCTTTACAGTTCATCTTCTAACCTATAACAGCTGGACATTTCTTCACAAACCCCCACTGGTGCATTCTGGTCATTTTACCCCATTGAATCTGTTTTTAGTTGCGGTTGGCCAACGGAATTTGGAGAGATGCAAAATCTGTGATGGAGTTGAAACAGTTAATGGTTAAGGATTTTTTTAACTCTTTTCTAACATAAAAATGCTCCATAAGTAATGGTTTTGTGGTAAAAGTCTTTGTAGACATAGACAAAAATAGAAACTTATCAAATCAGGTACTGGTCAAACTCTAGACTATGTACACAAAATAAGTCCCAAAAACATTCAATATGTAAATGTTGCTTTTCAGATTGTGAAATAAATAGTAGGCTACACACATCCATTTGCAATTCATGCTGATGTCCATTTCAAAACGAGACAGTTCATGTGAATTGGTACAGGTTTTAGTAATTATCATTTAGATAGGAAGAGATAACTGGACATCTTAACAGCTCATCTTGAAAGCTAACTCAGCTGGATATTAGACTATCTGACTGACCATGGGTTTCAGGGAATTTGGACTAGACACTGGTCAATTCTAATGTATTTTTTTAACAGCCCCCCAAAAAAAGATAAAATGGATTAATCAGCAGAGAACTGATAAACAAAAGTTCTAAGGTGGTCTTTAAATTCTGTTTCTTGTGAATGTGATAATGCTACTTCTTCTAGTAAATTCAGATATTGGACTGATGTTTTGTGTTCTATTCTCTACATGTTTAATAACAAGAACTTATTTGAACTCTCATAGTAAAATTGAAGATCATTATAACAAAATTGATAAAGTGGCCTTTTATACATGTAGTTTCATCATTTTTATATGGACATTTTTTTTTTGTCATCACTGTCCAAGTAATACTGTGAGTCTTTCATTATATTTTTGATCAGTATTCATTTTTTTCTTTGTCATATCTGTGTTTCGGGAACATTGAATCGTTAAGTGTGTTGCTGTCAGAATTTGACCGAACACAAAGACAGGATAACTGTTATTGTGTAGTTGTTTAATAAGATGTTGCCAGCTGCATATCCTGTAGTTCTGCTTGTAGCCGTCAGCTGCGCTATTACCGCTCTTTTAGTGTGTGTAGGACTCAATCCTATCATGGCCCTTCTGCTCAATCAATTATTGATCTTGGAGAAAATTAAATCTAGCCATCTTTTTGCCTAACCTCCTTGGACACTTTTCTTCAATTTCAGCTGGAGTTGTGTGCACAGCCGGGGGTTGTTCTCATCTGCTGAACACTTTATCCAGACGAGAAAGGGAAGTACGGTTTTGACCATCAACCAAGACAAGCCCTGCCCAGTCCCCAGACGGAATTTAAGGAATTAACCAAACATTTTAAGGAGTTTGAAGGATTTCCCTCCCTCCAATATTAACCACAGTAAACCTCAGGGAATATTGGTGTATTCCAAGTCCCCGATACAAATTAACAAAACTTGATTTGGTGATAATGATTTCTCAACTGCATACGCTATCTGTGATGGATGGGGTAACCAGAAGTGTTGTGTCCCTTAGGGCAACGTCGCCCTCTAGGGTTTTATTATTGACGCTGTTGTTGTTACTGACACAATGTTGCCATCTGGAGGCCTGTGAGTTTGGAGCTCCTATTTCAGGACCTACAGAGTGTGTGACATTTAAACCTGAAGGTAAGTTGAGGCTTTACTTCAATGAGTCTTACATTTTACCTTGTTATATGTGTTTATATTCCTATATTGGAATATTACCTACGTATATCCCTGATGATGATTGGAACTATATGTGTTTAATTTCTTCTTTTTTTCAGCAAACAAGTTTTATTTAACAATTAATTTATTTTGCAAGGCGTTGGGTACACCAAATACATCAAAGGCCCAGTGATTTTTCGTTTCAAAAAGTGGCAAATCCGTTTGAGATTTGATTAATTCTGGTTGAATGTAAATACCCTAGAATAAAATACTATCGTGATAATAATTAATATGAATCTTTTTAAATTGTTTCGCTCGCTCAACAGCTGTCACTTGAAACATAGGTGACGTTTTGTTTTGGTTGCCATGCTTGAGCGCACCTATTTTAGTCAGTTAAACAGCTCATTGGTTGCTGGAAGCCCCGAGAGTAAAATCGGTCAGACGCCATTCAATGTTTAGCAGGGAATGATGACATACATGTAGTATGCAACATAGCGCTACATTGCTAGAATAATGCCAGGCTTGAGATTTGAAGAGATGTTACTCTAGTCCAGTGACGTTTTTATTTATATCTCGGATACTTTTTAGGTCCTTTAACAAATAAACGATATAAGGTTTGAAAAGTGAAACAAACTTCTCCACAGCTGTTCACAGTTTGACGAATACCAATCATTACGGATTAAGTTTCAATTTTAGAAGAAAAATGACATTTTGTGTTTCAAGATGCGAATTCCGTTTCATATGTGTGATTCTGCGAATCCCGTCTGTTATCTGCGATCGCGGAAAATCATTAGGCCTAAAATAACCTAAAGAAAATAGAACATGGTGTCAACACTGTATCCACATGGTGTTTATCTCATTCCTACACCGTGTCTGCCATTAGGACGCAATGTTTTTGTCTTAAATCTTTATTTTTGAGGATAAAATTATTTTAGACACATTATCTATGAGATATGTTTTCCACTTTCAGACAAAAATTCACCCTGTCATTAGGTTATTTATTTGGTGTACTCTGTATGTACAAGTTATATTTTACTTTGACACAAATGTAGCTTTGACATTAATGATTGTTTTTTTTTCAATACAGAAAAGTATTTAATTTTCATACTTTGATATTTCTCTTTCCTTTAAATTTTCCTTTAGATAAATATTACAAGAAAATAATTAATTATCCCAGTTCATATTTTCATTCGAACCGAAAATCAGAACAACTTCATGTGCAGTATAATTAGACATAGACTAATTGTCACTTTTTTGTCCCCCGCCACTTTAGTGGTAGGGGACTTAGAAATGCTATCCGTCCGTCCGTCTGTCTGTCCGTCCGTCCG
>JAVFBY010085454.1:0-12311 GCA_034781015.1 Tonicella lineata
CGGACGGACAGACAGACGGACGGACGGACAAGCCGATTACTATAGGGCTCCCGCATCTTTCGATGCGGGGCCCTAATAAGATTGTTATATCCACAGCAGAAACTGGAGACTGTTGTAACATTCTATAAAGGAGATAAAGCCATATATATTAGTTTAATGTCAGAGATTCAACTTGATGAAATCGCTAAAATAAACTACATATAATTAAAATATATATAACACTGAAATAGAAAGAGTGTTAGCAGCTTAGAAAAAAAATTAACCGAAAAATAAAAAAGGCTTATGTTCAACAAAAGAACTACACACATTGTCAATAAGAATAACATTTGTTAAGATAGAGGCAATTGAAGCTGGGGCTTATCAAGGAAATTAGTTCTGAATGTTAACTAATAGGAGAGTCTTGAAAATGTTGGCATGGGGGGTAAATTTTATCCTAGCAGCATATAATTATAAATATGACGCAAAAAGCATTAAAATGTGATGTATTTTTAAAATGTTGCAGAGGAAAAATGTCAGTGACATTAGCAAAATACATCACATTTGATTGCTTTTCACTTCATAAGGGAAGATGCAAAAATCAAAATATCTCCCTTGTTAACATTTTAACTCTAACTGGTTATATTCCTGAAAAAAAGGGAAAGTTGAAACGTTATTAGTTGAACTCGTATAAAGTAGATGGGTTATTAAACAAAGATGACTTTTCTTTGGAAATGTATTAGATGATGTAAGGTTACTGGTCTATATTTATCGGTACATTTTTATTTCAATTTTTTTTCTTCTCTGCTGTTGTCAAACCAGTTACAAAATACATACATGTAGCCCTCAACTGGTAAACCATTTTAGTTGGCAACTATTTCAAAGAACAATGAAACCCATGACCGTTACTCTGTAACATAAGTTTACAATACAGTTGCCTAATGAAAACCCATGTCCGTTTTGTTCTATGTTGTAATGATTAGTTTAACTTAACACATGTACACTCACCAAGCCTATTATAACTACATGCTCTAAAACTCTCAGTTCCATGCATCGGAAAGTCTGGGAAAGGAATGATTTCTTGTAAACAACATAGTCCCAAAATGAAACACTTCATCAACAAAACACTATAGAACAGATGCAACTTAAATGAAGAATTTTAATTCAATAGAGAACACAGAAGATTTATCCCCTGTTAAAACCCTACACACATTTGATAGTCGAAGCAATTCACAAGAGTGGTGATATTACAGGCAATTTATAATTTTTTTTATAGCTTAGCACAAATTTGGAAAATGTTAATTTAAAACAAATATTAAAAAAATTTGGAATTTGAGATTATAATTTTCACTGCTGAGCAGAACTTTTGGTGTTAATAGTATAACCTGCTTATGATCCATTTGCCAGGCAAAGTGGCCAGATTTTGCTGTTTTTTTATTTTTATATTCATTTGGCTTAAAATAATAATAAGAGTGGAAATCCAATACCTGCCAATATACTTATGTTTTCCTTGGTATACACCTGTTACCCTGAGCCTCTACATCAAATTGAAAAAAAATAATAATGACACATGGTGTAAATCACCAGTATACCTGAACTATTAAAAAGTACTCCGATGTTGATATTTATCATTTGGATACTGACTAGATGTCGGAGTCCTGTCCTTTCCTTTGATTCAATTCATGTAACGAGATTTTGAGCAACTTAAATAGGCTGTGCACCGTTAAATCAAAAATCGAAACAAATTTAGATGTTTACTTGTTTAAACTATCAGGCTGTGAAGTCAACATGTATACCCACCATTTTATCCACAAAAAAATCTTCTTCATAATCAGTAAATTATATAGAGTTTGAGAGTATTTTTGTTGATGATCACTGACCTCAATTTTACGTGACGCGTCAGAGCTGATGTGACTTTTTTGTGTTGTGGAGTGTCAAAATGCAGTTACGTGAATTGAATTGAAGGAAAGGACTCTGAAGTCCAGTCAATATCCATAAGATGACAATCAAACGTCAGAGTACTTTTAAAAAAGACTACAGTATACCTGGTTATATAAAGGTGGGCGATTTAAAAAAAAAATCACACTGATACTTACAAGCTCCAGATGGAAGATTTCTTCTTAGGGACTAGTTCTGGGTGCTCTCTGGAGGCTCTGATCATCTCTGTCCACCTGACAGCCTCCTGTAACTCCATCAACCTCTCCTTGTATTGATTCCTCTCCATGAGAACACGAGCCATCTCAACACGAGTGAATCTCTTACGCTGAGCCATAGGCACATCGTCCTGAAACAATATGCAAGCTATCAGTTAAACATTCTTCCTCGGACTATAGTCTTGTGAGTGGTGTTTGCCGACTTTCATAATGAAACCTGTATACAATGGTGCTGAAATCACAGCACCAGGAGCCAGCAGCTTTAATAGCTATCAGTCTCCAATAACCGTCGCCTCAGCAGAAAAGTTTTGTCGGACAGGGTGAGAGTCAATGTCCCAAATTTTGGTTTTAACGTCGAGATGTCATTTTGATTGATTTTGATTTGACTTTACATGTTGAGTTTTCAGTTACTTGAGGTCGGTAGCTCAGCTATTTAAAGTTTTAAAGTTAATGGTACACGACAATTAGTACTACATTTAAGTTTCATGAAAGTGTGTCCAGACTTTTTCTACTGTACATGTAACAGAAAATAAAAGACTGTCCCTTAATTCTATTCTAAAATCAAAGCCTTCAAATAATCAGAGTAGTTAATAAGATGTTCATCTTTTCCTTTGCAAAAACTACCCGCGATCTGCACAGTCCTCTTAAAACCTCCCTTAAGGGGCTTCAGCAGTCCAATGTGCATTCAAAGGAGCTGTCCTAGAAGTTTATTTGACTTATTTTGTTTGTAATTTTAACACATGTTCTGTATTAAGAATTGAAACTGTTCTAACCTCCCCTTCAGCCTGAGACTCGTTAGTGTTCTTCTCTAACTCCTCCTTAGTTTTCTTGAGATCATCTTCAAGCTGTGTGATTCTCAGCTGTAAACGACTCTTGACAGTCTGTAATGAGGTAATCTCCTCTCGTAATATCTCTTGCTCACTGTAAAGCAGATAAGTATGTTCAGCTAGTGCCACCCAGACATGTTAAGACTAACCCAAATAAATCAAATTTGAATAATTTACAATTGTATTAATAAAACAAATGTTTGACAGATTCTTCCATATCGTGAAATGCCCACAGACAGTAATTAAATATATTTTATCTACCTTTAACATAACACATCTAAAAATAGTCATAAATGTTGTTGTTAATTAATTCATAATAAATTACTTCATGAATTATAATAACCTTGTCATAAAACATACATAGGCATACATGTAATAAATTACATCATGAAATCGTAATAAACTCGTCATAAAACATAAATATGTATTATGTGAACTAAATTATTATTGATTAGCTGCTCAGTAATACCTTGTGAGTTCATCAACTTTGGCTATTAAATCATCTTTCACAATATTCAAGGCATTTCTGAAAGAAACAAATACATTTTGATATTAAAAAACAATATTTTATATGAGAAAAACACCTTCGTCAATATATATACAGACAATACTATTAAACATAGCTTCCGATATACAGTATCAAAAGAAGCATACAGAACATCCAGAAAACCAATTTGAGAAAAATCTTCTTATGATGAAAATGCTAACATAATTTAGATTAAATTGCTAGAATGTAAATTTTTTAGACTTGATACATTTATGCTATTGTATTGGTATAAGCTATGTTTTGAGAACAACAATAAAAAATAGCTAGGTATAATACAGGCTATTACTCACTTAGTTGCTAAAAGTTCTGTGTTCTCAAGTATTAAGTTTTCCACTTCTTTCCCCATGCCAACTGAAAGTAAAAATACGTTTTCATATAATTTTATTATTAAATTATGAATGAGGCCATCCATTTTAAAAGTGTACTTAAATCTGTTGTATTTATATGGAAACAAATCAGATAAACATTCACATTTCAAACCAAATACGCAAAATTGTTATGCACAATATGATACGTTCATGCCCATGCTAAATAAAAATAATAAGTGGTTTATTACCATGTACATTTATTTTCTAGAAATTTGTATATAATTGTATATTTAATATTGACTTTTAAACACAATATAATTTATTGACCAGAAACCCTTCTGTAATGTAACTACACTACCTTTGATATAAATATAAACAAATGCACTGCTTAGTAAGTAAAATTTGTAAATTTAATTATACAGATATTGTAATACAGTGAATAGCTCACATGAAAGGAGCTACTTTGACCAGGAGTAATTTTGACAAATCCAAGGAAACCTGCCCACTATAATATTTTGGGCACCCATATGTTTTCCAGAACCAATTGACCATACAAACCCCCATGCCCAGGAAAACAATGTTACAAGTCCACAACAACATTAAACACAAAAATGCAGCCTTAATTGTAGATGCAGCCTTAAATTCACAGACAGCCATATCAGACTGAACATAGCCATTGCCATGCAATTAGGGAGTTCACAAAATTCATTTTCAAACTAAGTAATTAAATACATGTATGAACTCAAATTTTTCATTTAATTTTTAAAAAAATAAGGTTTCCCTTGACTTCTTTGTTTAAACTAATTTTATTGAAAAGTGAAGTTGTTTTGTTTTTAAAGAAATTTGACTTAATACAAACAATGACAGTTTGTTTGACGTTTGATTTATTGTAGGTATTCTTGTCATATTCAAAAACATTTCAATTCACTCATATAAGAAATGACGAAACGGAATTTTCAAATGAAACATTCATCAAAAGGAATACAATGTTATCTGTAAGAATAGACAGTAAAGCCAAAATGCATGTATATGCATGATTTCCAGTCAAATGTAGCTCCTTTCAAATCAGTACAGATAACTTCATCAAGATTAAACTGTATTTAAAAGATAGAGAGTCCTCTTACCAAAGAAGTTGTCACTGACTGTAATATCCAGGCAAGACGTAGAAATTAATACAAGAGAATACACAATATTAGTCAGGGTTAAACATAGACTACATGTACATTACTCATGGAATACGTGAATTACCAACCCAAGATAACTAAAATAAAATGACCACAATAAATGAAATCAATACTATGAACAAATAATTCATTGTTACAAAATAAGTGGTAATAGTAATTTTGAAAAGACATTAAACTAGCACAATGATGTTGTCAGGTGGCCTGAGGTATGGAAAAAAACAAGCGATCCTACATAAATAAGAGAGTGATACTTGTAGATGTTGACTGTTGCTGTATTCTTTACTTATTTTAACTTGCTTCTTTGTTTGTTGTACCGCACAATTTAGCTTTTAGCTGACAGTGCCGACATTTTTTGACCGTGCAAGACACCTATCCAGTCACTCTTGGCAGCCCTTGCAATTGGCTTCGGCATTCAGCACTGCCCAAGTAAAATTAATTTACTTCAGCAATAAAACTGCCAAAGCCACACATGTCAAAATTGTTATTTTTACAAGTAAAACATATTTTGTCAATTTTGTTTCCGTGTTTCTTTTTTGTCATTCGGCTTTTATGAGGTCTCACTCCAGTTGTTATATGAATAGTTTCGATCGCTAAGCGGCGGTCACTGGGACAGATAGGTGACGTTTGTTTTGATCACCCTGTATTAGTCCACGTGCTTCAGTCAGTAAGCGAAAATTCAATGCTCATTCGTTGGTGGAAGCGTAGCCCGAATACAGAATGTGTATGTTTGTTTGCTTTGTATTTATTAATTGTGACAGTTAACTTGCAAATCATAACGCCAACAACAACAAATAATGCCTCTGAGCTGATTTCTAAGCTACTGGTAGCGCTGACCCAAGTACAAGACTGATTCACATAGCCTTACATGGAGCAAGTAAAAATCGATAAGACGTCATTCAATGTTTAGCAGGAAATTATGACATAGTACACAAGATAGCGAAAAATCTCGTTTTATGCCACATGACTTCATTGATAGAATTCTCCAAGAACTGAGATTTTGCAAGATGTTTTTCTAGTGACGTTTCTAATCTGGGATACTTTTATAGGGCGTAAAATAACTGAATTACATGTAGGTTTGGAAAGCGAAACAAACTTCTTCACAGCCAATCACAGTTAGACGAATACTGTTCTTTACAGGTTAAGTTGCAATTTTAGAAGAAAAATTCAAATTTTCCTTTCAAGATGCATATTCCGTTTCAGATACGTGATTCCGCGAATTTTGTCCGATCGCAGAAAATCACTGGCCCTAAAATAGGCTTCTTGATAATCTCAAGTCTGTCAGAATAACAATTTCAAGTTCCAATAGCAAAACAATAAAAGATGCTTATGTTTTGATGTCGAGTTATAATTGCCAAATGATACGAATTTGCATTGTTTAAAAAAAATGCCGAAGCAACACAAATTTTGCCGAAGCAAAATAAATTTGCTTCGTCATTTTCGTTGCGGAAGCAAATATTTTAATTGCAAGGGCTGGTGGAGGAAACCACCCTTGACATCACTGACAAAATAAAAGATAGGACAAGGACAGGGCAAAAATCATGACACCACAACAATTCTACTTTATTCACTATCAACTTTCAAAACTGTGTCATTCTGAGCTTCTACCTAAGAGTAAGAAAGAAATAATGAACATAGCGTAAAGCAATCACAGACTCTTCGGTTCTTGGACATTTTGATGCAGCATTTTCAATCATTTATCCTTTTAATTTCCAGAAAAGTTTGTTAACACAGATTGAATGTTAAGAATTTACTCTTAAAGTTGTGAAAACTGTATCTACTGAGATATATATCTGTAGTACATGTATACAGTGAAATAAGATCATAAATAAGGTTAGTGTGTCTAGGTCATGTTGAGGTCAAAGGTTAATAACTTGGGTAATTTGATACAGATTGTCTTACGCATTAAATAACATAGTACTTTTCCTTTAAGCTAAACTACTCTTTTGAATTTGTCTTTGATAAAGAATCCTGAAATTGAAATTTTATAAAAGTTATATCAACTTTGTTGATTTTGAAAACAAAAGGCCAAAAGAGCTGAAAAGAATTATTTTTTTTACTTGTTTTTTAAATGTTGGGATTTTATTAAAAGTTGATCAAAACACAATTTTGCTGACACCTTTTAATATTCTATTAGACAACTGAATACTTTAATTTTTACTTTCTATAACAATCTCTGGAATGAGGCTGAACTGTAAACAATTTTAAGAAGTTCTTTTCGTTCAGGAAGTTATTCTTGGCCACAATACTTTCAAAGCCAGACATTTTTTTCAAGTTCCGTAACTATTTTGTTGTGTAAATAAGAACCACTTCTGTATGGGTACTTTTATGTCATTTAAAAAGGTGCAATTCCTGAACTAATGAACATATTTCATTGAAGATATAACTGTACTATATTGTATATTTTTCCTGTGCAGAATTTTACAAAACTTACAGTTGTATATTTAGATCATATTTGATAACTTAAAAACAGATTTGATGTTTTTAAAAGGATTATAGCTGTTTTGTTTTTTCTAAGGAATTTAACATTTTTGGAAGAATTATAACTATCTTGTAATTCGTAACGCATTTAACATTTTTAGAAGAATTAAAACTATCTTGTTATTCCTAAGGTATTTAACATTTTTGGAAGAATTACAAGTGTCTTGTAATTCCTAAAGGATTTAACATTTTTGGAACAATTACAACTACATGTATCTTGTGATTCGTAAAAGGATTTAACGTTTTTAGAAGAATTACAAATGTCTTGAAATTTCTAAGGGATATAAAGTTTTTAGAGGACTGTTATATCTGTCTTGTAATTCCTAAGGGATATAACATTTTTAGAGAACTTATATCCAGTCTTCTAATTCTTAAGGGATTTAAAATTTTTATAAGAATTATAACTATCTTGTAATATGTAAGGTATTTAACATTTTGGGGAGAATTATAGATAATAACTGTCTAGTAAATACTAAGGGATATACAGTTTTTAGAGGACTTATATGTACAATGTATATCTCATTCTGCCTTGGAATTCCTATGGGATTTAACATTTTTAGAGGACTTATATCGGTCTTGTAATTCCTAAGGGATATAAAGTTTTTAGAGGACTTATATCTGTCTTATATATGTTGGTGATTTCCCTATGAAATTCCTATCAGGCTGAACACATGTTTTAGTGACTGACCTTTACCATGAGCAGCAGGACAGATTGATGAAATAAGTCTCAATATAAATGATGGGGCGGAGAAAGGGTAAAACTTGGGGCACAGACGAACTCCGACAGGGAGGTGCGCGGGAAACATTTGATTATCCAGCTTGGTCTCATCAGCAGAAATCTAGGACTCTTCGAGCTTATGTATACAAACACACCGTCTCCTGGTGGTGGCCCCTGGTGTCAAGCTTTCAACCTAAACTTTCTGGTTTAAGAGGAAAAGTCTAACTCTAGGAAATGGTTCTGTACTGGTTGGTACATATAAATATGAAACGGGGCAAAAACTCATTTATTAATATACATGTTTTGGGTTATGTGCAATATAAAATCAAATAATTTTTTTTTTTAATTTTAAATTGTAGGCCTACCTGGGAAAAAGATGTTCATTAAAAACTGATAAATCCAGCCCCAGAGTGTTTTCCAGTAAAATTTATATTTAGGTTTAAAAACAGAAAAGTAATGTAAGTAAACTATTATATACATGTTTATATGGTAAAAATAATTTTCTTATTCATGTGACATGCTTAACTTTTTTACAACATTAAAAATGTAACTATTCAAATTCAATTAACTCATCTAAAAATCAAAACAAAGATGAGCGTCCAATATACAATGACCTAGATTTTATGCTATTTTTTTAAAGGTTTTAATACTTCATCTCTTAAGGCATCATATCATGTTGTGGTTTGTTGGGTTTTTTTTCAAATGAAATACAAATTAATTCTGCTTATCAAGTGAATAAGCTTACCTTTTCAGTTTGCTTTTTTTTATAATAATCAGATTTAATACAGGATTTTTTTTATCATGCAAAATAAGAATGTCTTAATTCTCATGTCAAATTTAAATTATTAAATTTTTATATTTTTATACTTTATTTTTAACTCTTAACTTTAATCCTTTATAAAAAAAACTAAAATCTCAAAGGAGCCAGAAATGTGTCTGGCTGTCCCAGCTTAAAATAGAGAGTGATTTGGATGTCAGGAGATTAAATTTGACAAGATCATGTTGGGAATACTCGACATAAAATCAGCTCCCCTCTCTGCCAATCTCCTCTTCGCAGTTTAAATCTCAGCCCCTTTAGGAGCCTCATGTCAGACCAAACATCTCAACTTAACTACAGGCTGGGTAAATAGAAAAAAATGACACCTTTCAAACAGAAATGGAATCTCCCAGCTGTTGACATGGGTGAGTTTACAGCAGTGATAAGGGGGGTCAGCCTGTGTAGTTTATAGTTAAGGAAAAGAATCCATAAAGCACATGTGGAGTTGAGACTAACTAAGAGTGGGGCGTTTGAGAGAAGTGTTTTTAACGGACTGGACGACAGCGGCATCGGCCCGGGCTTCCAGCAAACGCTAAGAGACACAAGACAGATAAATCAGAATCGGAATCGACATCGAGTAAATTGTGCTCAGTGTCAGTAGCTCAATGATCCGTGCCAGCGATTGATCGGTGAGCGTCAAGCAAGGATTGTTCCACGGTGAATTACATGGGATTACGGCTGATCTTAGTACTATTGCTTTTATTTGAATGTTTGATTTGAGCGTGGCTCTTGTCATACACATATGTTGTCCATTCAGAGTAAATACAGCCCATACATCTATTCATTGATTGGTCGACAGCTATTGTGAAAGTACTACTGATAAACTACATCATTTAATGTACAGGGTTATAATAGATGATTATTGCCCTGTCAATCTACCTCCCTTAATGTACAGGGTTATAATAGATGATTATTGCCCTGTCAATCTGACCTGACTGTCACTGGATAAAAACATATATTTCAATGTGGTGAATTATTACCAAGGACTATATAATATTAATATCAGCTATTGAAACCAATTGAACTCTGGACTGTTAAAAAATACTGGTTTATAACTGTGAATTATTGCCCGGTTAAGAAGACTGGATATAAACTTTATATCAGGCATATACAGATGAATTAATACCCTGGACATAATATTAGTAATATTATAGGGCATAACATACTAGTTATTGCCCTGTCACTGTGGCTTGCCGTACACTTATAAGTGAATATATTACGTTGAAAATAGTCCTAGTATAGTTCATACAAGACTTGTTAAATGCAGATATTAACATTTTATTAGTAAATATCATACGGTGAAAATATATGGTGGACAAATTGGCTACAATAGCTAATAAACAATTTCATATCACATTTTTTCATCTAATCTGTGCTACTGGAGGTAACTAGATTGTTCTCACTTAGGACAAAATACGAGGCGATAACATTGCAGTTATAGTATTGTCCCATCAGTGCCTTTGGATGTACATTTACAATAAGTTCAGTTAATATTGTTGAAATATTGTGCAAGACAAGATAGTATAGCCTTGTTACATCAATCTGACAAATTCATATACTACATGTATATCATAACTTTACTCTTATTGCCCAGTTTTATGTAGATTGATGCATATTGACCAATGGATGGATATGTACCATGTAGTGTTAATTCATAACCCAGAAACTGTGTATAATATTCAATATATTGACCTGTGAGACTTGTGGGGTAAGTATTGTGACTACATTGTATAAATATGCTTTCCATTATGATCGTAACATTAATTTCTACACAGTCCTAATTCACCAGACATGTCCTTATATTTGCACATGGATTTACTGCCATGTTCTCTCTCCTTGGTGATGCAAAAAGTTACATTACCGATGATGGAAACTGCAAAGATTCAATATTTACACCTGTGTTTAACTCCAAATGACTCTTTGTCAACGTGTGATACATAAAGGTTACTGCCAGCATTGATTACAAATGTTTGACTGCAAAAAATACAGGTAACTACAGGTACAAACATAAAATACGCAAAATGTAAATGTTATGCTTAAAACATGAAAAATATGCAACAATTAAAAAAAAAATTCAGGTTGATACAAAAATATTTTTTTAAATATTTGAAAAAGTAATTAGTCGCACTGACACAGGGAAGTCGATCAATCATCAAAACCGACAAATGTTCTCGATTGTATTTATTTTTATCAAAAAACTTGGTAAACTAGATTAATTTGATACTCAAAATGTTCAATATCATTAATCTGTATTTAAATTTTTTTTTGTGTAATCATTATCACCCAATACTAATGTACAAATGGCCTACATGTACATGAGGTATAGTTTTGTACACAAGTTCAAACAAAACAAGTTGAAGCTTGGTGACCACCCTTTACACCATCAAGTCAGCAACATCAATGACCGAGCTGGGTATGGACAGGGCGAAAGTACATAAAATCATAACAACCCGACTTCCTGATGCCCTTTAGTTCTGTGAGCAACAGTGCATTAGGGAGGTCCTACCAACCACCCGCTTGCCCTTATTGTTTGAATCCAGTTTTATAGCCAGTCTGATTAAAATCAGATCTTCACTAGCTCCCCGGTATTTTAATGTTGCAATGTAGGTCTTGAGACAAACACCCCCAAATGATGTCCATTGGTCGGCCAATCAGAGGGCTGCCAACCAATCCTGGTGGATGAATAGGGGATTCCCCTGGAACTTTGTACCCTAGATTAAAAGCTATATATATCCGGTTATATATTAGAAAAAACTCAAACATTTAAATTTCTTGGTGTAATTCTGAATGACAAATTAACTTGGACAGACCACGTAAATGAAATCTGTAAAAAAGTCTCGCGAAACCTTGGAATCATTTCTCACATTAAACATTTAATAAACAGAAAAACACTATTTATACTATATTATGCCCTCATATATCCTTTTCTGACGTACTGTAATGTCGTATGGGGCAACACATATCAGACCCATCTTCTACCATTAACACGCCTTCAGAAACGTGCTGTACGAATTATTACCTGTTCCAACAAATATGATCACACTACACCACTCTTTGTTGAAAATAAGATATTACCTCTAACGTGTATAAATACATATCAAACTATACAATTAACTCACAAATTCATTTACAAAATTCAAATTCTTCCATCTCTTCTATGGACATATTTTTGTAGACAAACTGACGTTCACAAATATCAAACACGACACTCATCCATTAATTTACACAGACCATTTCACAGAACGAATCTTTCCCTCCACACATGCAAAGTCAAAGGTCCAATCGAATGGAATAAGTTGCCCC
>JAVFBY010085565.1:0-12197 GCA_034781015.1 Tonicella lineata
CATTGTGACGTCATGTATTTGTAATTGTTCTGAAAATCACGTCACGCTGTTCACGTCAAAAAAGGCATTTTTAATCATAATACGCATGCCTCATATACTTTGACCTCTGAACATCACGAGAACAAGACTAAGCCAGCTTAACTTTTATGTCAGTCTGAACGCAAGTCAAAAACAACGGAAACCTGGTTCGAAGAAATGGTTGCTAGTAAAGCAGGCTTAACTATTGCCGTCTGAAAGGGGTATAAGAACTGAAAAAAAACGCCACAGAACTTGACCAAGTGATCAGTGTTCAGTTGCTCAAAGCACTAATAGCCAATTAAGTGAATAGTAAGCTCTTGAGAGTGTTAAAAATTTATACTTTTGAGATTTTGATTTATTTTGAATCTCTAAACATCAATTTACATGATGGTGGGTGTTTTGTGTGTGTTTTCAATTAATTTTTTTTGTGGTTACAATTGTGTTATCTGAAAGAGTACTCTGGGTTAAAAGGCTAGTTACTCTTACATGTACTTCTCAAGCTGTTTTCATGACTACAGACTTTTGTGACTTAGGACATCTAGGGTAAAGAAAATATTTCCAATCACCAGAACTAATGACACCAAATTTAGCACATATACCACTGTGTGCAAGTAAGGTGCGGTTGGCTGAAGGAAATTTTATTTGTCTCTCTGTGGTTACCATAGCAATGGCGTGTAAATCTGTGTTAAGGTTAATGAAACAAAAAAAATGCTCTAAATTCTGTACCTCATAATTTTGGTATAGATGCTTTTTCATAGTTTTGTAAAAATTCAACACTTTCCTTCTCATACCACTGATTCACACTAGTAAAGGTAAAAAAAATGCTGTCTTTCGATGAGTTTTTTCGATATGCACAAATGACTTTCGCGGAAGCCTTCCTTGTGAAAATTACCCCCAAGAAGAGCCACTTTTCCATATATGGTCACAGCATACAGAATCGCCTCCGCATAAGGCGGGCCTCATAAACTTTCGTGCATACATTAGACATTGAAATGCGGGTCACATTATAGATTTTACAAACTTTTTTTTTTTTTTTAATACGATTCATCTCACATTCACAATGGTGATATTTTCTGAAAGGATATACTTTAGGTCATACTAGAAAAATATAGACAATCCGGTTTTAATTCGTTTCAGTCGATGTTTAGCCTAAATTCTGAGGTATAGCCTCTTTAAATTTTGTGATTTTCTCAAAAACATTTCTTTGCACAGTCCAGATGATAGTGATGATAGTAAGATGACTGAAACTTTGATTAAAATCTGCTCAAATGTTTGGGCTATTTTGAGTTCCTAAAATCCCTGCACTAAATCCAAGATGGCAGCCGTTACCATAGCAACTGGTTTCATTTTTTAACTTCCCCAAGTACTCTTTCTTATATGTGCAAATATCATCAAATCCATGAAGTATTTTTTGTATCCGCCCTCAAGTGCTTACTATCCTTCAAGCCTGCCATACATGAGCTGTTCTGAGTCGGTGACTTAAAATCTCAAGGAAATCGCTCCATGTGCGGCAGATTGCAACGCAACTTATGTGATATCTTGCGATTTGATGCCGACTAACCTCCCTGTGTGCGGCAAGCATTCTCTCGTCTGACTAAAGTAACAAAGTTAAACAGAGAAAATTTATTGAATTAACTAACATTACCTGAAGATACAGTCATTTTTGTTTATTTTAATAATTGACTCGCCACTTGTCTTCACTTACACATCAAGTAATTACCTAACTGACATATTAGCTGTTACCATTTATAAACATATAAAAACAGCTTTATGAATATTAATTGTCAGCTGATTTATAAAAAATCGCAATTAAAATAGCCTCGTCTGCACCAAAGCAAGCCCCGGACAGAAAAAAATCTCTTGCAATAGTCTCCGACTCAAAATCGCCCGTCAGCGGCAGGCTTTAAGTAACTAATCCAGGATAAGCTAACTTCGCTCTATGTTAAAAGTCTACATGTATGTCAAATCCTAACTTTGTGAATTTATCGGCTATTATCACTATTGTTGATTTTGAGCAACTGGGCCCAATAAAACTTTGAAACATGTGCCAGTAGGCTGTTCGATTCATCTACTGTCTGTTAGATTAACAATACATTTATAGAAGTGTTTGTTTCCAAGTGACATCCTATATTTGCTTGGCTCATTGTCAGTATACTTTGACTAGCATCGTGGTTTGTGCACTTTACCTTGTATCGATATTCCAGTGAGGCTGCACTTTCAACAGTACACCTTGTCATAATATAATGAATAAAATAATCTTAAATATGATGATAAATAGAAAGTAAAAAACATGTATTGAATTTTTAAATAATTTTCCTAATAGTGTCCAAAGTGTCATGTATGCATAGAGAAGAATGGAGGATGCAATCATATGGTATGTATCTACACCTGTCTTTACCAGGTATCTTTTTATGAATGTAAAGCGTAAAACCCCAAAGAAACATATAAACAAACTCTGTATAATAAACACGAACATATGATTTACGTCATATGATTCATTGCCATTCAGTTGTTATTTAAATAAATGTAATTCAAATTTGTACTCATTACTTGAAAACGATCCTAGAAAGTGGATCGAAACGTTGTATTTTAATATATGAAGAAGTTAAATATCCATAGAGTGTTCGTGTTTATTGAGAATTGTGTTGTTTGCCTTCCAGCAATAAGGTTATATCTCCTCGGGGTCCTGCTACACCTATAAATTAGAAGTTCCGAAAGCTTTTGCCAAACCAGTCGGTGATAATAGCTCCATGGTGAGCAAATGTTATTTTGTTTGCAAAATCGACTATAAATAAAGTGCTTATCTTATCTCATCTTAACCATGGCGCCAACATAATCTCATCACGAGAATTGCTTCAGCATATCTGCAAAGCTACCAAAACACTTGCAAGTTAGGTTGGAACAAGAATTTTGTCAGACTCCTGCCTATCCATTCTACCAAAGCCGCTACATCTGAGGCAGTGGTAGAACTGTGGCACCAGCTATTGTTCGAAACAATCTTGCTCGCTCAGGAAAAACAATCTACACAAGAGCTATAATAACCATGACCCAAGCTCCATAACAGACGAAAGAGTCGACAATTAAAATACTCATATGAAAGCTTTGCATTATGTTTGAGAAAGTGAATCTTACTGGCACAGGGAAGTCAAAAATGACAAATGATCATGGTCTGTATTAACTATCAGAGACAAGTTTTCAATAGACTATGCTATTTGTATGGGTTTTGCATCAAATATTGATAAGACAATTTGGTCTTAAATGGCAGCCATTTTGACAATGTACATGACTTTATTGCATTAAGATATATAAGCAAATCAATCCAATGTTTTTGTTAACACCTTGGCGTACTAAATTTGGATATTGCCTCAAAAATGGATTTAATACCCCAATCATAACCCAAACTGTATTCAGATTGTTTATAGAATAGCAGATATTATATGTTGTTCAGAACATGAGTTACAAAGCAAAATACTTTTGAAATAGTAGCCATTTAGAAATCCAAATGGCCGCAATAGTGTTGATGGACAAAACTTTACCAACACTTTTTCTAATTCATGGATATCTATGCTAGCCAATGACAGCAAAAAAATATCTTTACATAAAAAATACACATGGTCAAAATGCTACATAACTGCCTACACTATAATGTTGTTTTACCAACAACACCCAACCCATGTCGTTACAGAGTTACAGGGTCAAGACGTTTGGGTTTTATCGAATATCGAGGCATTTAACGATTCTAGGCTCATAAGCGTATATGGTATAAGCTGAGTGCATCATAACAGGCTTCATAGCAAGATTTCTGTGGTCTCGTGCAAATACGGGGCTTTCTAGTTATGACGCTACGACATCAGAGTAACGTTCTTTTGCGAAATGACGTTGTCACTTTACGGCAAAGGGGGGCAAATTTGCGATATTTAACATGGGAGGTATATGTAATATTGTAGGTTATGATATAAATGATAACGAAGTCGGATGAAATGTGTTTATCTATTGGTAGAAATATTGTTTTTTGCAAAATTAAGCATTTTGCAACTATATTTTCCTGTAAACCGACACCTGCAATGTTAAAGTATAGGCAGTTTGCCCCCTTTTGCCGCAAAGCGACGACGTCATTTCGTAAAGGGACGTTACTCTGATGTCGTAACGTCATAATTAGGAAGCCCCGTATTGTCAACAGTAAAACCCTGCAGTGCTATCAAAATGCATGAAAGATGCTAAAATATAGACATATAGGTAATTAGTTAAGGCTCAATAACCTGTTGCAAGTTTGCTACGCGTTCCCGGGGTGGGTTAATAGTCTTCACCTTGAGTGTGAACCTTCTTTTAGTGCAAAATACCCCATGTAGGTGTAGACAATCAAATAATTATGAAATTGATTTAATTACGGGATAGTTAAAAATGTATCCCTTTGCGCGAATGGCCTGTTGCCAGCGTGGTTCGCATTATAACAGTAGATGATAAAGCGTTTGATTTCCTTTACATAATATATTTAATGTGATATAATGTTTTAGGACAGAGAATATCTACATTTAACCATTAGCAACAATCGCTATCATTATTACTTAAATGTCAAATCTCGGATCGCGCCCTATTCAAAATTCAGATTGTGTCTGTTTGTTTCGAATTGGGAAATGTCAATCTAATTTTTGTCTATTTACAGGCTGAAAGTATACATGTGTCCATAATGATTTACATGTAATTGCCTAACTGATATGTTTTGCACATTAATATATGTTATAATTATATAATATATCTTTGTAATAAATTTAAGTTGAGAAAACATGCTAAATTTATGCCCTTCCATGGTACCCTAGATCGTACTCTAAGCCCTGTGGAAAATTGACACACCGTCACATGAGTGAAATAACCAAAGGTATAGTGTAAAGCCCAAGTGAAAAAACACACACTCACACACATACAAACAGAATAAAACTGACGAATGTCAAATAAAGACCCCCCGATATATACAATGCAAGTAAAATTGCAGGCGAGGGCTGTCGGTCGCCTAAACGTGTATTCTCGCCTAATTCGTACCTGTGTCTAATCTATAGAACTTTTGCGCCTAATCATGATAACGATAATAATTCCACCATGCGCAAATATTGGATTATTTGCGTTTATTAGGTCTGTAACGATTATAATTCAACATAACTTCTGTATAGGACAAATACTATGCGCGTGTTATATGTCCGTTATTTCTCGCAACTATCTCTGATGAGAGATCTGCGCTGGTGTTATCCTACCTTAAAGGATTGTGAAACACTGTGCATGAGCATTAGGCCTCTAAAATCTACAATTACACCTTCATGAGTATAGACTACACCACCACTGATTGTTATGTAAGTTACCTAATATATATTCAATGCAGGGTCATGTCAATTAGGGCTAAAATTGTGCATGTATATGGATAGTTTATAAACATTGCCTAAGCTAATCTCAAATATCATGGCAATCACTACTGAATGTATTGTGTTGTCACGACCGTAAACGTTAATTTAGGCTAACCTCGCTTTGAGGCACAATATCCAGGGCAATTTCTACACACTAGTTTGACGCACCAGAAACTGCCGATTTTCCTAATAAGTTTGAACGATAGACTTGACCTCAAATCATTGAAATAACATCCTAATTCGACACCGAAAACCAGTAAAAATTGGTGACGTTTATGAATTTAAGTCTTTTAGTTATTTACTGAGAATGACCTCTAACCCGATCCGAGACCATATTGTTTTTTCCAAAGCAGCTGCCGCACGGCGCACCCGTCTTGGAGCCCATCGACAATTCAAAAGTACGCTATAGACGACATCTTAGCCAATTGTAATGCTTTTGGAAGAATTTGAACCAAACAGCCCTAATGAATCCATAAAATACCCCTTACAAGGGTTGAAGCAGTAGAGGACACGGGGGAGGTTTGGGACACCTTTCTAGTTTCAAGTGATCAATAGTCTGTATTTCCAAATAAGAAATCAAATTGATTTTTTTAATTTCCTATGAACATTGAACAACTTTTCAGTATAAATTAAATCATCAAAAACGTATCAGTTTGTCTTTATTAAACAAACTTTCATTGACTAACAATGAGATTTTACTTCAACCCCCAATTGACAAAAACATCAAACTTGAAAACAGTGATATATAGCTTAAGCTATACAGATGTGCTTTAAATACAACTGAATACTTTGGTTTTATTCGCATTTATAATAGTAACGAATGTCATAAAACAAACTGATTTTAATTGCTATTTGCCTGGAAATATTACACTTTAAAACAACATGACAGACGCCCACAACAAAATCAAACTGAAGTAACTTTTTACCTTAAATATCAACCAATATCATACACAAGCGGATTTAAAGTGCGTTTTGTCCCACCAACCAAGGATTGGAGTGTATGTACAAATATTATGAATGTGCATGATATTACCCATGGTTTCCTCAATGTCATTGTCTGTCAGTTGTAAAATGCAACATGAAAGATCGTTTGATTGTTTGGTTGGTGTTTAACGTCGTACTCAGCGGTGTCATGTGACAGTTTTCTGGAATTAGTTTGTAAAGTTTTCTAATATATAAATTAAATAATCGTCATAGGTTTTTCGGAAAAGAAGCATATAAAGTATAATGTTAATTGTCTATGCAAGCAAGTTAGGTTAAATGAGTTTAAATGTGTTCAGTGAAGCATACACTCGAGTGTGCCTAATGCCTACAGTGGAGACGTCAAAAGCTTTTGAGTGTACAGGAAGATAATTAACTCAGAAGCTTACCGCATGGGGCATGGATTAGTATAGGCTAGATTGAGTATTTAAATAGAAGAACTTTCTGAAATCTCGGATGATATGGTGGAATCACGTAAGTTACAATTTATTTATTGATTGATTATGATTGTTATATATTGTTAAATGATGCTTGTTTAATAATGAAACTCTGATTGATTTGGATACCATAATATACATTTTGAAACTGAAACTTGCCTTGTTTTGCTGGATAAGTCTTTACGGAGATTAGAGATAATCGATTCATAGGACCTATCTACAAGTTGTCGAACATTAGATACGTTATTTAAAAGTGTTTTCGTATGATTGGATCCAGGTGCGATCACGCTTAGGAATTTATAGTAAATAACATTACAATTAACAATCGGATAGGATTCTTATTTAGTATGTAGCATAGGACAGAAACTAGCTATATAATAATAGTGTAGCAGAGTAGCAATATAACAGTGGTGACAGAGCACGATTAACCTGTAATCTAACACTGGAAGCTAGAGTGTGGTTATATCTCGTGTTTATGTAGAGGCGGAGCGTCAGTTTGTTTTATTTGTGTATGAGATGGTTTATTCATTTTATAGTTACAATAATTTGAATACTTAGCAATTTTGGTTAAAGTTTGAAATGCTAGCATAGAGTTTTGGCAGTTTTTGGTTTTTATTTCAGTTAAGAGTAGGGGTTTATTCTAATCTGTTCAGTTTTGAATAGCCTAGACATTGGATTAAGCACGACTCAAGTTTAATAGTTATTGAAATTTAGTTAATTTTGTAAATATATTGTGTATCAGGTTTAATCATTGCTAGTTGTGTCAAACTTATTAAAGTATTTAGATGTGGTTTTTAATTTTTGTCTTTAGAACAAAGAACAGGCGTCAAGATGTTTGCACGCCGTGTTTGAATCAGATATGTAAGTTAAAGAAGAACTATCGATATCAGTTCACATATGTGTCTACAAGGCATGTCTCGTGGTGTTGATAGTTGTGTTAATTGATAATCTAGCAGAGGTCACACAGCTGTAACGAATTAGAGGATATACATTAATGTTGTCTCGGCGAATTTTGGCAAGTTCTAGAGTTAAATTTCTTTGCAAATAACTTTGAATACATATATTATTATTTTTTCCATTCTAAGTTGGTAATATTTGGGTTTGTTTTGTATAGTTTTTTTGTTTATAATTGAACGAGACATGGCAATCTTTTAGTTTTTAGGGTATTTGTTTGTCTTATGAGAAAAAATGGCATAGTTTTAGGTATTGGACTATATGGACGCATAACATGCTATATTAAGGCTTAGAAGTAATAGCTTATGTAAGGGAAAAAAATATTATTGAATAAATACATTTTTGTTTTAAGGCAGAATGTCTTATTGAGCTGTTATTATATTAAAATATGTTTTGGTTAGTAGAAGTTATAATTTTCATAGATAGCTCACAATTATGGATATTTTGATAAAATATAGTTGTAATAGTTCTTTCTTTAGTCAGATTGAAATTACTTTAGACTAGGTGGATAGTGTAGGCCATTGTTATGTTAAGATGACGTCATAGCTTTAGCTTTGCTTAAGCTTCGGTATTGAGATACATTGTCGGTAATTTCCGTAATAAGCGCGGAATTTGAAATTGATGACGTAGTCAAGCTGTACAGCTAAGGTTCGTTAGTTTCCGGAATGTAAATATTTGGCAATTTCCGTAAAACGGAGCTAGTTTTGAAATGGCTTTAATTTTTGTTTTGATTATTTTAGTTGGAATATTTTGAGTTAGCTTCAAGTTATTTCAGTGGCTTGTGGATTCAAGTTTATTATTCAGATATAGTGAAGTTATTGGCGTTACCTAGTCAACTGTTAAAACAGAATGGTGATACTGTAAAAGCTATACAAAGTCAGCAATCACCACCCAATGTCCCGAAACCTGGAACTTACTCGGGCAGTTCAGATGATGATTTAGATCAGTTCTTGTTGATTTATGCTAATTGCGCTAGAATTATGCAATGGGATGAGTTAGATAAAGATCTATGTTTAGTTACGTATTTGACTAGTAATGCCTAAAAGTTTGTTTTAAGTTTGGATGAACAGGTAAGAAATAATTTTATTCTGGTGAAATCTGCGTTAGCCAAAATATTTCAAGTTCCTGAACAAATGTAGGTCATAGATGCCAAAATTTATACTAGGAAACATTTACCAGGTGACGCTGTAGAACATTATGCAAATGAAATTTTGGCTTTGAGTCAAAAAGCTGGCAAAATTGAATCTGTCAATTTGTATGGTTAATCTGAATAGTGAGTTGAAACCGCATGTCATGTTATCACAGCCGAAAACGCTAGCTGATGCTATTGATGCAAGCAAATTAGCTGAAATATCGTACGCTAAACCAAACACACAGCTTTAGGTTAATAATGTAACTGCTAAAACAGAGCAGCAGCCAGACAATAAAAAGCAGTTAGTAAGCGAAAAGTCTACTAGTTTAGCAAATTACAGAGAATCGATCAGACCAAACGGAACTTTTTGTATTTACTGTAAGTTAACATTCCACAACATTTCCAGTGCCGGAAGCTGGAACAAGATAAAATTAATTTTTATTTGAAAAGAAAAAGGGGTTGTTTAAACTTGAACAGGCTTGTAACCAAGTGCCTGGTTACAAGTCTTGTTATATGCGCTTAACTCGCAGAAGCCGACACAGAAAGAAACGTAAGTCCATTAAAAGAAAATCGTAATTTGTTAGATCATTGAATGTAATTACTGCAAGTACTGGGAAAGCAGACAAATCTTCACAAACAACCGAGACCAATCAGGAATGTCAAACAGAAATGTTCAAGTAAGTGTATATTTAACTAATTCTACTCAGTCTGCTGAAGGGAAATCAAACTGTGAACCTGCATGGTTACGTAAGCTCCGAAATATGACATGTAAATCTAGAGGTTTGACGTATAAACAGAGACGTTTTAAAGCTATAAAGTCTGCGCCATTGGTAAGTAAGCCTAGTTTGTACAATGGAAATGGAACACGGGTAGATAACTCGTCTAAATGTAATGGAACAAGGGCAGATAACTCTTCTAAAAGTAATGAAACAAGGGTAGATAGCTTTTCTGATAGTCATAATATTCAACATATGATTTGGGCGCACGTCTGAAAACTTTTATTGGGAACCCGGGGTAAATATAACGAAGCCTGTATTAATTAAACAATAAAATGACTATCTAATATTTGTTTTTTCTGTTTACAGAAGTTGGTTTGATATGATGGCGACGAATGTCAGAAAGGAATATATGTTTTTATTTTAGATCGTTGAACAAGGACAGGAAACAGTATTCAGTGTTGTACATGTGATGTGATTGTTAAGATTAAAGTAAAATTAAAGAATTAGTACTTTTAGATTCAATGGTATAAACACTTATAAGAGATAATAATAAACGACATGTCTTGGTTTAACGTGTAACACTTAAAATGGCAATCGGGTTGATTTCAAATGGCACAAATGTATGTATAAACTTTCAAATGTAAACTTGTAAAATAACACTCGATGTTGTAATGCTGTTGTATGTTGTATTTAGGGAGCTATTATGATATTAATTTGAAGGAAAATAAATATATAGTAAGGATATATATAAGACTTTAAATTAGAGTATGGTGTCTAAGATAATTATCACAAGGATAGATTATATTGGCTTTTATAAGGTAAAGTTGGAAAATTGATGAAACTTGAAATAAGTTAATTGGGTATGTGTTTTAAATTTAAAAGTAATGTGATCTTGTATCGTTTGCTATATGGTATGCTGGAAGGGTAAGTGTATATTTTGTTCGTAATTGTGAATTTGTTTATAAATGTATCAGATTTCAGCACCAGAAATAATTCTTGAGTAGCTGGTCTTATCGACTTTCTATTGCACCAGGGCACACCGGAATAACAAAGATATATGTTCAATGTTAACTCTTGTGTTGCTAGATTACAGATGTACTTTCGATAATATTTCAACAACCATGACGAATGTGAAGATGGCCGTAATTCCAAAAGGCCTGCTATTAGTTTAGATGATAGAAGATTATTCAAGCATTCAAGGATTTTCAATTCGTGGATGTGAGCAGTGATTTTAATGTGTGTAAATAGAAAGATTTTAGTAATCGCGTCAGGAGGATAGATGAACATTGAACTTAATATAAATACCTGGAACAACAGAGCAACGGCTTTTTAAACAACTTGGACGTTATAACTTTTTAAACAACTTTAACCTCAGAAACAACAAACTTTAAACAACAGTGAACATAATAGGACAGTGAATAATCAACAGTGAATTTTATATATTTCCTAATAACATTTCTTCGAAACAATTTGGAATTTATCGAACTTGATTTATTTGTGGCTAAAAGCGTTATACTGTATATTTTTATGTAAATGTTTAGTGTATGTTTTCTCTTTTGCAGGAAAATATTGATTTAAATGTTTGTTAATTGAATTGATAATTTAGCATTTTAGGGACTCTTTTTGTAACTTTGTAATCAAAAATAAGTTCACTTATGCTTTTCCCGCAATGCCTTGAAGAATAGCAAGTTACGTTTCAGCCAGTAATCTTTTACGAGATTTTATTGCAGTTTGAACTTTAGAATTAGCAAATCTGGCGAATATATATATATGGTATTTATTTGTTTTTTTATAAATCAATAAAATTTCCTTTGAATATGTAACAACAGGATAACATTGTGTCAATCGGAGATATCAAAAAATATAAATAAGATAATATTTGGTTAAGGTAATTTTAAACGCGAGAACGCATTTGTTTTTAAAGGGGAGAGCTAATGTCATGTGGTTTTTTAAATTAGTTTGTAAAGTTTTCTAATATATAAATTAAATAATTATCATAGGTTTTTCGGAAAAGAAGCCTATAAATTATAATGTAAATTGTCTATGCAAGCAAGTTAGGTTAAATGAGTTTAAATGTGTTCAGTGAAGCATACACTCGAGTATGCCTAATGCCTACAGTGAAGGCGTCAAAAGCTTTTGGGTGTACAGGAAGAGAATTAACTTAGAAGCTTACCGAATGGGGCATGAACTCTAATTGATAAAACATTCGGCGAGTCTGATTCGCGAGCCCGGCGTTATATCTAACAAAGAAACGTGTTTCCAGGAGAGAGAATAAGGGTTGACGATTTGGGAACTGGAGGACAATTTACTGGTAGTTGAGAGCGGACGGATTTCACCAGGACAAAAATTATCTATACTATTATATGGGAGACGTATACTGTGACTAAAGTATAATGATGGAAGTTGACTGTGTATATCAAGTGAGGAAAAATATTACTTAAATAGTTATAGAGCAGAATCGCAGAAGTAATTATTTAATTATTAGAATAGGCTAGATTGAGTATTTAAATAGAAGAACTTTCTGAAATCTCGGATGATATGGTGGAATCACGTAAGTTACAAT
>JAVFBY010085566.1:0-12311 GCA_034781015.1 Tonicella lineata
GCCTAAAATCGAACAAATTTTTTTATTTTCAAGGCTTACTTTTAACTTCCATAGCAACGTTACCTGCTGGTTTTATGCAAGTCTGTCAAATTTGGTCAAATATTCAAATTGGCCAGGATAGAAAATTTCAAACTGATCGTACAAATTTCTCAGCCATGGACAGAGTCTGAAGAGGGAGGTACGAACGACAACTCTGGTACAGATTGGTATAAATATATGGTGTTGTAGTCACATGTTAGAAAGAACTTCCTTTGTTCAATGTTTTGCACTTAATAGCCTACCACGTTAAGAGTTCATCCTGATCAATCATATATATTCAGATTGCTGTCTTTTTTATGTTGAAGATATAAGTTGCTGTGTCATTTGCGTACGCCTAAGTTTGTAGTTGTAATATTGGTGGTAACCTTGGAGTTTTACCCGAAACTGGGTGTAGGTTATTTTACATCCGCATGGCCACGCTGTTTCCTGGTGGCAATGCCAAAAACCTTAGGGGGTGGGCCAAAAAAGCCATTATATACAATAGCCTAGAGTTCTCAGCCCATTTAACAAGCCAGCTTAATTAAACATAGTGTAGCATATAAAGCTACTGGAATATGATGCAATGTTGCACCATAGACCCTTGGTATTATTATTATGATATAATATTATGGAGTCTAGTAGACGCCAGGGTCAGACGTATACACTAATGTTTCTATGAACAATGCAAGTGGCGTTTTCAAAGACTGTCTATGTACCTATGTACTAAAAGTGTTGAATTATGGGGCCAAATTGAACTATTCAAAACATTCACATTTTCCTGAGCAAGGATGACAAACAAAGCTACGTTACGTGATAAGCCGCGTCTCGATGGACTAATTCTAAACACGTTTGTAATCCGAGAAATTGCGGTATAATGTATACTATAATACAAACGCTGCGAATGTTTTATAATGCATTTATTACACCCTTGACACTAGCTATACTAAGAAAAAAAGGTTTGTGCCATTTCTTCTAGGAAAATTCCATTCAAATGTTGCCGATCTGACTCGTGTGTGGCCTGAAATGATCTGTTCTAATTTTCTAAATAAGACAAGTATAAAATTAATCTTGTTTGTTTTATTATATACGCATTGCCTATTTAAGATTTTTCACGATGTATAGTAGAACTATTTTAAATTCAAATATTATAGTTTTAACAAATAGCGAGTTAGCTTATCATTTCATAGCCCAGTACAGGCTAAATTTAAACAAGACAATAGCTAATGAAGAGCATTGGAACACATAATGCGGACAAACCTGTTCAACTTCCTGTAGAATTTCATGTTTTCAACAAAGTCCACATCAATGAAAAAGATAGTGGATTGAAAACTATTAGGCAGGTTACATTCATGAAGAAGTTATAACACATGTCGATCTACACGAATATATACAACAGTGCTCTTTTAATTCCATCCCATTTCTAAGTTGATCCTAAAAGTTACCATAACCTTCAATAGACGCATGGTTGGTTTTGGCCTTCAGTTTGTTATTCATACTTATTCAGGACAAGTTATTGAAAAGTATACACCATATAGGCCTATACTGCAACTACACGAATACTTGTTGCACGGCACACAAAATCCGTTGGCTACAATTCTATATCTATCCTTATATAGCTATTCATTGTCTTCTGTAATATAACTTGAGATTAAAATATATCGAAAATTCAATCTATGCATGGGAATTTTTCTAGAACAATAAACATGTAAGGTAATTCATATTTTAAAAAATTATTCAGCAATGCTGTAGTCATTGTCATTTAGGTCGCCCGTCTTTCGAAATGTATGTTAACTTAAAAACTTAGTGCCTATAACACTATATAATGATTTTGTTCATTTTGTATTATATACAAGCTTTCGATATAGAATTTACTCCAAAAGCTTGTAAAATACAAAATGTGCAAAATTATACATCTTGCGTTACCGGTATGTTTGATTAGTTTTATCAAGCCTTTCCATACCTGGATTTACTTAACTCGTGGAATTGCCAAAATCACTGTTAGCTAAATAAATATTACATCCATACGGAAGATATTCTTACTAATACCATTCCTCAGCAACAAATGGCCTCTCAAAAAATCATTATAGCAGTCTTTTTAAAATGAATTTATTCGAATTGTCTTTAGCTAAACTTGTATGATGCCCTATACCGCATATGTAAGCCGACCGTGCAGTGTATGATATCGATAACAAGTCTTCAATAACAGATTACAATACGGTAATAAAATATGTTAATCAATAATTTCATCATCTTGCACGTTTAGAAATGCAATTAAGCCGTTCATTTTGGCAAAGTCACCATTATGTTGAACATATAAAACCAGCCCACGCATGCCAGAACTTGAAACTAAACCACATGATGCAATATAGTTTATGAATGGAAGAAAATCAATAGGGCTATGTACGAGCATGTTGAATGTACGAGTCTGTGACGTAGGTTTGTCTGAAATACAACGTAAACAAAAATGATGCAATATCGAACAAAGCTCGAGCAGAACTTTTTAAATTTGTTTTTAAACTAGGTAAAATCATTGAATGACAGTAGGTCACATAACAAGGAAATTCAGTCAGACAGAGAAAATTACTTTAAAAAAAACAATATATATAGGCTATATCGAGCAGATAAATATCCCTTATGTAAATTATATCATTATAGGCATGTGCTGGTAGTTTTAGAGCCGGGGGTTGTTGGTTCGATTTCTGTATTGAACTCAGCCTATATGGTTTAATCTGATCTAAGATACTGATAGTATATCTGTTTTTTTTTTCTCTCCACAGAGTAAAGAATGGAAACAGCAACATGCATCTAACAGGATTTGAACCCCGGTCCTTGGGATTGCAGCAACCTACATTTGCAATTCATTTCATATGTATGTGACTATAATATATAGGCTACTAGTTGAAATTGAAATTCAGCGGTTGTTATGCATGTTTGTATTTATTACAGTTTGATCCTTTTCTTTTATTTCCCATTTGCAGCGTGTAAATAGAACATTTGAACAATCAGAACATGTTGACGCATTAATAAGTTTTTGTATAAGCTTAAAAAGCACAACAGTCAATTCAATATTCCACTCACTTTAAGCGATTTCATGCAACAATTTCTTACTTACTGGTAAGTGAAACAAATCAAACTTGTAGGATTGGTCATTGCATGGCGATTTGCGTCATGTGGCGATATTTTAGTAGGCCTGCGGTATACTAGTATCATATCTTAATTCCGATTCAAAAGTACGAGAAACAATATACAGCCCCATAGCATATAAAAGGTCGGGATTTGATCGTTAAATAAGTTGTACACTTGAAGTATCGGATACAGTAATAAGTAGGATGCATGTTGTTGATTTCATGAAATAAACACAGAGCTCTGTGTTCTCTCAGGCGTGCAGCATTTGCCCCAATTTAAGTCTTTGGTTGGCTTATCTTACTACAAACCGAGGCAACCAGGCTATAAGCATAGAGACGAGTTAACGATTAAGTAGAATGTCCACGTGGTCGACTTTACCATACATATGCCGCTATATAGTGACTATATAACTAAATGTAACATCGACAGAGGCTTTATCAGCAACAACTTTAAACCAACCTACCTTAATTGTCGTAGAGCCTTTGCACTTCTCTAAAAAATAAACACTGTAAATATTTGAAGTCCTGTCTCAGTTAGTATATATGTTTATCTTTGGGTTAGAGGTTGATTCGCAGCTGCCCTCTGCATCAGTTGAAGCCGGTCCCACGTAAACAAGTCAGCAGCGTGTTCAACTGAAGACGAATCACTATAGCAGGCTACTCAAGCAGTGTATACAACACACTGCAGTGTGTAACAAAGGAGACTTAATGCACAGAGCGGGGAATACTCTCACGAAAGGTCCGTCCAATGGTAGGCCCTTTAGTCGTTCCAGTTGCACCATATGTTGAAGCGTTAAGCCGACATACCAAAAGGAGTGGATGAATGCCAATGTTTGAACTGATTCAGGGGACTCGGTCAAAACAAAACGTTCGGTAGTCTCCGTAGATCAATTTCCGTATCTCAACACGTGTATAGGCCTTTTTCGTTATAGGCATGATATATAAAATGATATAACTAATTCATTGTGCTGGTAAAGATCCTTAAAACTAGAGTTGTTGGTCTCTATAGCATATAGGGCAAGCCGTTTTACTTTTCATTTTTTTTATTTTTTGATGATATAAAACAATTAATAATACCATAAATTATATTTACTAAAAATGTATTCATGCATGATAGGCCCACCAACTATTCTGTAAATGATGTCATTAAATCATGCAGCTATCTTCTTTCTTTGGAGTAATCACCTTGTTACGCTCATCAGTTGGCCTACTTATTCTAATAGGATTTAACCATGCAGTTCAGCAGTGAATCTCAAGTCAAATGAATTTGATTTCTAGACTTGATTATGCAATTGTATACAGTCGTTTAATGTGACCGGTGCACGGTCACCTCGCTTGTAACAGTTCGACAGTTAATACAAACTTTTTTTTAAATTGTATTTTATTTTTTATGTGCATGACACATATTCATTCAATGGAAAAAATGAAAAATAAGTGAAATAAATCACTTAATAAATAACGCCTTGTCCCAAAATAAATCCAGATCGCTTGGCAAAAGCTAAATAATCATCGTTACCAAGGTTTGGGGAGCTGTTCTGTGATTGGTCAATTACACAAACACTCGTCACCATTTTATATAGGATGTCCCCATGTCTTCAGATCTTAATGCCACAAAGCAATTGGAAAGTTACTCAGATCTAGTTTTAATCAGATTGCCATTTAATTACACTATCTGTATGCAGCAATGACAAATCCATACCTGTTGTTTTTAGACGCAAAGCTTTTGTTATAATCTTTGAGATATCTGGGTCTGCTACATCAGAAAGCTGTGGAAGAGGTTTAAACAATATATACACATGTACTAGCTAGCTCTAGACCTATATTATAGACAAATACTTTATTGAAAGGATAGACAATGGGATATGTGTGGTGTGTTACCTCGTAAACCAATCCGCCTCTCCGTTATTAAATTAGGTTAATTTTAAAATGGTTATTGATAACTTAAAAACTATGATATTTTGATTCAGAAAAGTTTTACTACATCGAGAAACTTCTCAAATATGTATTAATGCATATTCAAATAAGCAAGATAAATTTGTATTAGGTTAGAACATTCGAACAGGTCATTGCGGACCACATTTCGGCAAAATGTGTACGAGGTTTAAAAGCGTTTCTAATAAGTCCCAGAAAATTCGAACAGGTCATTGCAGGCCACACATGAATCATTTCGGCAAAATGTGTACGAGGTTTCTTCGAAGAAATGGCCAAAAGCGTTTCTAATCAGTCTCAACTGTGTCATAAATGCATCCTAAGACATTCGCAGTGTTCGCTTTAGTGTACTTGTACGTTATACTGCAGTTTGTGGGAAAAAATCGAGTTCAGAGAATAAGTACGCCGAGGCGCAGTTAATCACGTTGCATAATTATATAACCTTGGTATCTATCCATGCTATATGTCCGTGGTATGGACTCGTCCCTTCATATCTATAAAGCACCAAATATAAGTAGGCATAGGCCACTACGGTCTTTATCACCAAACAAATATTATTATCGTACAATATCTCGCTTTTTGTCATTTACCAATCAACAATAGTTTTAAAGCCCAACTAATCGATAAGTGAGATGGTAGCTTAAACAATATAAGCACACTATTTATCACTGAAATGACATTTCGTTACCTTAAATATATAATGCAACGTTTCCCGTCGTTGTAATTTGTCGCAAAGCGTTGTAGGCGACCAAAAACATTTGTATCTAACAGCGTTAATTGTGCCCAGTCATCGTAGACTGCAACAACAACAGAAAAAACTATTACCACCGGCAAATTTCTGGCTTCATGAGCTCTTTCCAAACAATTTCTTAAAATAACGAAATGGTGTCTATGGGATTGATGTAAAAGTGATATTTGCTTAAGAAAAATGTTTAAAGTATTTAAAGGGTTGACAGTTGTCAACCCTGTCTTTATTTTGATGGGTACCCAAGTAAATACAAACTTTTACTTCGACTTTAAAGAAAAATACGAAATCAAAACTTTCAGTAAAAATGGAAAGCTCGTAACCTTTTCTATCCGGGGAAAATACAGAGAGGAGACTATTCTGTTAAGAGGTAAGTCAACTAGTTCACGGAGTCCGGAACTGTTTGTTATAGATAAAAGTTCCGCGGGTTTACTGTCTCGTCATTGTCTTTTACAGACTTATATAGCACGCACTGCCTAGCCTTCGTGTGTATTGTTTTTGGCGGGCGTTGGCGAGACTTCGTGGGATTTCACGAGAACTCCTGGAGAGACTGAAAGACCGCTCCCAAAAAACAAATTAGATTAGGAATTTTGGGTATACGGTTGTTGATAAATAACGATAATACATTAATTGCGTGAGGTGAGTACTCAAAATGATAAGTTGCTATCTGAAAGTTCTAAAAATGCGGTTAATCCAACATCGCAGATAAAGTATATAAAATCTTATTGTCTTGGACCCACTGTTTGAAATAAACTTTGTCCAGTTTCTTTGACTATTCCTCAAATGCAATAACCAAAGTGTATTTGTTCATACTTAGCTAATTGGCCTTACCTCGAAAAAAGCACCAACAACCATTAAACCATCTGCATGCTTAGCAGCTTCCTCAAGGGAGTCGTAATTCTGATTCATGTGGACAAAATGCATCTGCGGAAAAAACAATGATTTCCGTACGTTATTAAGAGTTCATAATAGAAAGGGGAGTTGTCGTTCTAAGACCGACATCATTAATTTGTAATAACTTTCATACTACCCCTCTTACCTAACACGAGTACAAAATTATCCTTTGTTATGGCACTGATGCGTTTTTTTCAATTAACATGGTTTGAGATAGGCATCAGTAGAAATAGTGCTTCAGAAATTGAAGATATGAAACTAGCAATCACATACAATAATAAATAATACATGTTTGCTAAAAAATCTACTAACTTATGAAAATATGCTTTTGTTTTTACTCTTAGTCATCTATGTAAATTACTCGGATATATACAAGCGGGGCATGTCTAAAGTGTTGCATCTGATTTCTTTAGAGACCACATAGGCCTACAATTATGAATGGCCCATGCTGTTAAAGTACCAAGTCACTTTTGACTGATCATTTTCAGATTTTCACTTTAACGACTTGATAACTTCTACTACTGATTACTTACTGTATTTGAGATAAAACTTATGTGTGCTTATTATAGTGGAACGCAATGCATTGTTTTACAGAACTGTCAAACAGGCTGTTTTTGGCTCACATAATTTACATGTTTTTACGTTATAAAGCTCTGTATTAATATCTAGCATCGACTTCCAAAAGAAATGATGGGATGACCAGTTTTTTCATATTACATTATATATCTCAATTACATTATGTTTTTAAGTTTAGACATTGTGGTCGCTATACCTGTGTTTCCCATATTGTGTATGACTTTGAGATAAATACCGTGGCTATAATCGTGTTACATTTGAGACTTTTACCCCCAATTTTGGGCGTACCCGTAACATTTTTGCAATTAAATGTAATTCATATCTAGAAATTATTATATTATTATATTATTGTTTAACTAATTGTTGCCTGCTAGTGTATTATAATTATATTTTATATTGCTATACATATATATTACTATTTGTACAAATTCGCGAATAAATGAAATGAAATGAAAATGCACATTTCAAACTGTTCACGAAAAGGCTGCTCATGTGTATATTTGTTTGGTTTGGGTTTTACCTTCCATGAGTTTGTTTCATTCAAATGAGGCCCAGACCAACGGGTGAATAAAAAAAATAAATACCACAAGCAGTAAACAATAAGGCCACAGCACGGGAGACATGGAACCATATAAAATCGGCTTCTTGATGCTCCTTACCACATGCAGTAAGCACCAGAGCACAGGTAACTCTCGCCAACCACGCCCGGGCTCACTGGATTGACCAGCCAGCCACATTGTTTCCATACAAGGAACATATAAATCAGTTGTTTTTTCATTGGATTTGTGTTTTACCCCGTATGAATGGTTTATTGACTGGCGTTTAACACTATGTTCTGGGGTATTAAAACAACCGGCGTGTTAACTCCATGGGTGAAGGAAATCACCCTTGACGTCAGTGACAACATCAAGAGCAGAAAAGGGCCAAAATCAGGACACCGCAAAGTATCGGCTTCCTAATCCGCCTTAGCTTTGTAAGCATCAGAACTTCAGGAAACTCCTGCAATGAATGTGGTGTCAGTATTGGTCTGGGCCTATATAAAAGTTGAGAATCAGTTTAGGTAGAATTACAGGTAATCAGTACGTGAAATCGTTAGATAAGGCGTTAGGAGGCATGTATTTGTTATACGCTAGCTTTGTGGAAATAAAGAAATATCATTCAGTTCTGTGCACAGTTATCAACTACAGCCTACACCAACACCTTCGATAAATTAACAAATGACCCAAGCCTACACGGATTTGTCCATGTTTAAATTATAGATTATAATTTAAAATAAAAGTATCTGTAGAATTAGACCGGGAGCCCAGAGAATTTAATCATGTGAAAAGAGACAAAGGTTTGCTGGTTTGGGCATGTTCGTATTGGACCAAAACACAATATTCAATATTGCTGCCGGGTCACACCCTGTATAAGCGGACTGGGGTTTGCACAAAATAGGGGGCAAAAAATGCATTTAATCATGTGAAGAGAGACATGGACAAAAATGATTGGATATTCTCCCAGGAGAATACTTTCGACTGCATCACCAATGACAGGAACCTGTACATGACCTTGACCAGTGACCCTAAAGGTCACGTCCAAATGGTTTTAATCATGTGAAGAGAGACATGGATAAAACTTTTGCATTGACACTATTATACATTAGGGGTGACAAAAACACTACTGTGAGCACCTTCATCCTGTACATTTGCCCAAACAGGAACCCCAAAGGACCCACGGTGCCCGGGTGTGATGGCTACATCATATGATCATGCGAAAAGAGACATTGATGAAAGTTATTTAAAACGACTAGTCATACATAGTAGAGTGACGAAACACCAATGACAGTAACTTTTCCCTGTAGATGACCTTAAACAGTGACCCTAAATGTCACGCCCAAATGGTTTTAATCATGTGAAGAGAGACACGGATGAAACTTTTTTCATTGGCACTATTATACATTGGGGTTCACAAAAACTCTACTGACAGCAACTGTATCCTGTACGTTTGCCCAAACAGGAACCCCAAAGGACCTACGGTGCCCGGTGTGGTGGTATATCATATAGCCATGCGGAAAGAGACATGGTAGAAAGTAACTTAGAATGACTAGTCATAAATAGTAGAGTGATGGAACACTGACGCCCAAATGTTTTTAATCGGATGAAAAAAACATCAACATCAACATCACAAAAACACGAATGACAACAACTTTATCCTGTACTAAAGGATCTCCGGGGATCGAATATGGTGGCTACCTGATATAATCATACGGAAAGAGACATGGATGAAAGTAACTTAGAATGACTAGTCATACATAGTAGAGTGACGAATAATGGCAGTAACTTTTCCCTGTACATGACATTGTACAGTGGCTCACGAAAATGGTTTTAATGTTGTGAAAAGAGATGAAACTTTTTAATTGGCACTTTTATACAATACGGTCACA
This sequence comes from Tonicella lineata, assembly GCA_034781015.1. Lineage (NCBI taxonomy): Eukaryota > Metazoa > Mollusca > Polyplacophora > Chitonida > Mopaliidae > Tonicella > Tonicella lineata. Next base: position 9,713 of record JAVFBY010085566.1, read on the forward strand.
AAAACACACATGACACCAACTTTATCCTGTACATATGTCCAAACAGCAGCCCCTAATGGGGCCTGCCTATATATTACACAAGTATTGAAACTAACTTAGACTTACTAACGATACGACAATTAAAACGCTACTGAAACACCTGATTTTTAATCTTATCTCCCATTTGGAGAGCGGAAAAGAATATAATGGACTAGCTGTACCCGCACCGCTTCGCTGGTCCAACCAAACTTGAAGTGATTAGGTGCAGTGCCAGAAGAAGTATCAACAATTTAAATGGGGCCTGGAAGTGACCCTTCCCCGTGTCATGCCCTTTCAGAATATATATGGTTTGTAGGGTTTATCTATCTTGATTTGGCAGAAAAATGCACAGAGACAAACACACGCACAGACAGACGAAAGTTACCCTCATTTTAAAGTGCCTAAAACCTTCCCTATGTCATGCCCTTTCAGAATATATATATGAATTGTGGAGTTTATCTCTTTTGGTTTGCGACAAAATTTCACGCTGACAAATACAAGCACAGGCAGACGAAAGAGGTCCCCATTTTTTATGTGGTTAAAACCTTCCCTGGGTCATGCATATAAATCAGAATATATATGGTTTAAGGGGTCTATCTCTTTTGGTTTTTCCTCTGTTATAGATATAGATTATTTTCCCTTAAACAGGAGTTTAGAGAAAAGCCATCGATGGTAACTATTTTATGCATCTATGTCTGGCGAAAACGTAACATGAAATAGACCTAATCAACAAATTACAATAAATATAATACAAACTAAACTGTCAATATATGTAGGATCAGACTAAACGGCATTTCCAACTACGATATGAATCGAATATCAATAATTTAACTTGTTTTGAACATACCAATTAGAGTGGTACAATGTATGATGTTGAAATAAGCAATATTAAGCAATCAGGTTATTTGTTTGACCTGGGCCACATTCGTAATTTTGCATGTAGGCCCCTATGTCACTCTGGAATGGTTAATATTTTCTTGTAAAATTATGTGGTATTACCAATAAACATCCCATTATCTATTGTTGTAAAGCAGAAAATAATATGTTTTGTAAGATTATATTCTTATTTGCACAATACAAAAAAGTAGGTCTTATATACAGAAAAACCTGCAGTTAACTGATAGTGAAACTATCCCCCGCCGGTCACCATCCCGATATTTCTGAGTCTGAGGTTTCAGAACTGGAACTTGATAGGAGTTAATGCAATTTATGACGTAACTCTAATTGTGTAAATATTTATATTTTAGAAAGATGTGGAGCAAAACTGGCTAACATTAAAAACTTAACTAAAAGTGAAACCCTCCCCCACCGGACACCATCCCGGTATTTCTGAATCTAGATCTAGAAATTTATGAAGACTATATTTGACATTGTAACTCAATACCATAGAGCAATGATATGATGACTAATCGTCAACCTCACAGTCGCTTTCGCCACTACATGGCTAGTCATAAAAATCTCTGATTTCAGACTCTTCAGCAAAAAGTGTGTTTGGTTCACCTGGGAATGGTTATCCTGATTCCGAACCTTCATTGTCAATCAGAGCGCCGGTAGAGATTTTCCCACAAAACATTCGGCACAAATTTCCTATCACCATTATCACAGTCCATCCAAAATTCTGTGGGCGTAAGTATCTGGTGGGGTCAGGTATGTGTGCTTGCCTCCACATCGTGTATACATAATTTAGCTTGAGCAGATATTGTGTAATTAAGGCTAAGTTATTTTGTTGATCTGAAAAGAAAAACTTCTTTCAAATATTAAATTATATCTTGTATCCCTATACCTGATTGGAATTACATGAAAATTACAGGATAATGCTTAATCACTGACACTTGATTTGTTATTCGAACAAAAAACAAGCTGAGTAGCAAGCAGGTCCCCCGCCAAAAGCTCACTTTGAAAACAAACCCACCTCTTTTCACTTATCTTTTCAAACTTTTTCTTTTCTTTTTACAAACTAAGGTACAGGCAGTGAAGTAATGGCTTTGAGACAAAAAAAACTATTATGCCAATCAAATTCACTGTCTTTATCGTTATTGTAAACATGTACGTGTAAATATTACAAAAATCTTAACGGTGGCCCCATTATTGCCATGAATTTGATCGAATGCAAGCTCATTTGTTGTCTAAGAGAATATTACACACAAAATGTAATTGTGGCCATATTGTTGCCATCAATTAGGTGGAATGCAATCCCATCCGCCGACTTGGTATGACGAAGCAGCATTCCAAGTTTGAAGTCAATCGGTCAATAAGCTTTAATTGTATCGTGTTCACAACATGTTGAACGGACGGACAAACGGACGAACGAGCGAATGGACGGACAGACGGACGGAAGGCTCCATTCCAAGTTTTAACTTATTTGCTGACTTCCTATCATAGTTATCGTGTTCGCAAGGCATGTATACAAGAGAATACGACAAAGTAAAAAGATAATAAAAAAAAGAAGTAATTGTTGCCATATTGTTGCTATGAATTTGGTGGAATGTAGTCCCATCCACCAACTTGACACGATGAAGCTATATTCCAAGTTTGAACTCAATTGGTGAATTCCTATCAAAGTTATCGTGTTCACAAGACA
>JAVFBY010085788.1:0-12298 GCA_034781015.1 Tonicella lineata
TATGCCTCAACACCTTGACATTTGTGCCTGTAGTTGCAGTAATCGTATTTGCTGCTGGCCACGGGGTATGTCTCGCACTGCGAACTTGTTAATTCAGAAGTAAAGCTCAAGTAGTAAAAATGTGACACGGACATTAACCAATTTTGGGGACAATCGATCCCGGCGGTTTTAAGTATCCAGCTAGTTGATCGAGCGACAGACGCACGCGCGCTCGCTCACACCGACACACTTACACTAAAACACATACATACATGCATGCACGAACGCACACACAAAGGCGCACGCAGAGGCAAATCCTATATTTTGGATGCATATTTGTTTAGCTTTTGTTCAGCTGTTTCTCTTCTGTACACAATGTACGTCTTGGTCAGGCACCTGTCATGCTGTGTTAGTATTTAAAGACCCACAAACCGCAAGATGGTAGCTTAAAACATATAAGCACACAATAGGCGGGAACAAAACCCCAAGGAATCCTTTAACGAGAAACGAGTTTTAAAAAATGATCAACATAGGTTTATACAATATAAAAATATCAATCATAACAATGGATGATATGGCGTTGGTAAATATCATTTATCATTACAAATGTGATATTTAGCGCATGCATAATGATATTCAGTTTGATTTATGTTCTATTTTGTTCTCGAATAAACACTTACGATAAAGTCCGACAGAGTACCCCAGGACCCACGTAACTATATTTAGACACCGTAACCGTGTTTATGAGCAATATTAAACGAAAATAGATAAGTTCTTCGTCTTAATCTTTATAATGATCATGCCAAGTTTCGATTCCGTTCAGAGAGTGTTGATAAATAGCCTTTGCACGAAGTATTCACAGGAAGAACAAGAGCGTGAGTCTCTTCAGACCCGCCTGCTACACAACGCATACTCTAGTTGTTGGTTTGTTTCATTAGGGTGTTACGCCGTGCTCGATATTATTTAATTTACATGACGGCCTGGCAGACCATTGGGTTTAGGAACCCCCCTCGACGTCACCGACAACAATTCAACAAAGAACAAGGACAGGACGAAAAATTGCACGCCACAACGAATCACCTTCCTGATGCCCCTGAACTCGCATACTATTTATCTAAAATGTAAATAACAAATACTTTAGTTACGATTTAGGTTTGAACCTAAGAACAATGCTGGAGAAAGCTTATTTGCTGACTGCTACCTTGCTTAAGCACCTGCAATATAAAATGCGTGGGCCTTGTTTTCTTTGAAAATTTAAGCCCATGATGTATCTTGTATCTCTTTTATTTCAGAGCGAAAAGCGAGGAAATGTCTCTAATTTATTTGTACTAAAACCAAAATCCCGGACAAGATCAAAATACCTCAAGAAACAGTTGGGACTGAAGGAGAGCAAAAAGAACCCCAAAGTATCCTCGTTTCCGGTAAGTCAAATGGTTTACTTTTTCTAAGTGTAACATAAAATAAAGTTTAAATTAAAGTCTATTTGTATGGTGTGTTCATTCCAATACAGGCTGTTGAACCAATTTACAGGGGCTAATAATAAAAAAAAAATTGTGTCGCAGTACGATAAATAATAAGTCTTGTAACTCAGTCTAACGTAATATATAGGATATTTAAGCTACACATTTTGCATTGTTTCTTCCTAACAGGCTACCATTTTAAAAAGTGTCAGTGAGCTATATAGTCGAATAGACCGCACACAACTAACACAGGATCTGGGAGGGACCTTACAACACAACCAACTGGCATGGATACAGTTTCATCATGTAAGTTATTATTATTTTTGTTGTATAACAGACTCGGTATTCAGTTAACATAAACTGTCATAGATTTTTAATTTAATTTAATTCTTCATTTATTTCAAGAAGATTAGCCTCGCCAGCAGTCAATGTCAGCCACCTACTCTACACAGCCAAATCGCCTCCATTGACTGCTGGCGATTCGGTGCATGACTCTGAGTGCCGTGGGTTAAATTCCCGGATGCGACAAAGCCTGCACATTTTTCTGAACTAGAATCTGTTAAAACTAAGAAAGTGCTATCCCTTAATAACGAAAATGCAATTAATGGTCACTTTCTAAACAAAGCAAAATTATTTAAGAGAGGTAACCTAAGATGAACATAAGTCTGTTCCCAAACAGAGCGCATTTCAGCAAACGCTTGATGTTCCAACATGGTTGCAAATATGGTTCTGTACTAGATTGCATACGGTATATATATACAGCAAATTTTATTTGGAAATGTAGAAAGAAGTTCTTTGTTGCAGATGTTAGACCCTTTAAAGGAGGCTATTACGAAACGCCAGACTCATCTCCCCGGAGCCAGGGATAGAGTTCAGCTTCTTCAGGATTACGATACAGCCGGTCTGACAGCATATCAACTACAGAACTTAGTTACTGAACTTCAGGACAAGTATCATGGCATTATGAGGTGAGAATTCATTGGAATCGTGTACAGACAACAAACACATTGATCTATAATAGAAATCGTGATCAGACAACAAACACATTGATCTATATTAGAATCGTGATGAGACAACAGACACTTTCATCTATGATAGAAATATTGTACAACCAACAAGCACATTCATCTATAATAGAAATCGTGTACTAACAAAAACATTAATTTATTTATTAGTACAATGGAGTGCAGACAACAACCGTAATCAATTATAGAAATCTTTACATAAATTGCAAAATTGGCATGAAAGGAAATTCCAAGCTTAGCCAAAAGAATTAGTTTAAAGTTTTCGTCTATTATACGACTATTAAAATTTGCCAACATCCACGTCGATTGGCGTCACATGCATACCATCTAGAGATATAACCATACCATATATAGAGTTCCATCCTCTAGAGCCTCAAAGAAACATATTTTAAATCATTATTTGCTATTTACCTGCAGAGTGTTAACATCTTTCTGTCGTTGCTCAACAGTTCCACTCTTTTATGTCATTCTATTGAGCAATATCCTAAGGCAAGCGTTCCATTGACCTTTATGTTTACAGGGAACTGGATCTGGAAAACACGATTGATTGGTGCAAGAAGATGGTGCAGAGATTAGAAAAACCGGAAACTGAGGTAGCTCTGTCTAAAGTCTCACATCATCTGTTAAACAGTACCATAGCAGTTCTGAAACAAGCCAGCACAGAACTGGTGCAGGGGAGAGAAGAAATGGCTGCAATTTGGAAAGATACCGAAAACCATTTCCAGAAGCTAAACCAATTGTTTCATTTCAAGAGAGAAACAACTTCGGTAAGAAAGGCATAATTGTGGAACCTTAGAGTGCTATGGATGTGGTAAGCCTTATATAATGGAAAAAATTGGCGAACGTTAGAGTATCGAAAAGACTCCAAAGAAAGGTGAACGATTCATTATGACGGTATATTTTGATTATTTAAACAATAATTATCAATAAGGAAACATACAGGCATGATGGATTGTTTTTCTTTTTTGTTATTACTTAAACATAAGGGTGGAAATTCGATACTATTGAACGTTGGTTTCCTTTATTGAATGTTATTATTTGGAACGGCCTCTCTTTCTCGTGTTTCGTAACTCAATCAGTTACATGATTTAAATACGACAGAACTTACAATCGTTATATATCGTTACGTTCAAAAATACAAATAACTATTGACCTTCGTATAAGACGTTTGAAAATAAAAATAACTATACTATTGACCTTTGTTAAAAGAGTCTACCTTTATATAAACGAGCAGTTGGTTTTCATTGTACTGGATCTTTACGTTTCAGCTATGTGATGAAATCGCCAGGTTTTGGCTTCCAAAGGTAGAGCAGCCAGCAAATATCGGGAGCACCTTGAGTCAGGCGGAGATGTACAGGACATACTTTATCACCAGTCTGTATGACCCTGCAAAGGTTTGTTATACTTCCACGATGCAGTTCAATAACAATTGACACAATGTACGTGTTGTTTGTTAATATATTTAAAGGGCATACAAATATGTGACTCTTAGGTAAAAGGAAGTATGTGGCTCTTAAAGAAACTAGGTAAATATAATATGTGACTCAAAGTACAATAATTCACTGATACATTAAGCTGTTTTGGTTTTCGGATATTGTTCTGCAATAGTAGGCATACAAGGTGATAAAAAAGTTTCTGAAAGGTTGCATGCCAAAATAATTAAGTCAGAACCATTATATATAGTCAATTTAGTCATATATGAAAATGTTAGTTTAACGTATTTATCATTCGTATTTTTCACTCCTCGGAAGAAGATCATATGTCAGATGTGTTTTTTTGTTTGCAGGTATTGGTTGGTAAAGCCACAGAACTCTTACAAGGTATTCACCAGTTACAACAGGAAACCCCGAGTCTTGAAAGTGAACTGGACTTTGTACCGGATCTCTCCCAGTTAATTCAGACGTTCACAGAGAAACTTGATAGGCTCCATAACACATACATGGCCATCCACATCTTCTACTTAATGTTTGAAAAGGTAACCATATATAATATACACTTCTCATGAATCTCGACCCACACTGCCCTCAAAGTGCCTATGTACAGATCTTCAAAATTAAGTCTTATGAAAGTTAATAACCTGTTACAATGACTAACCAGAAAATTATGTTTTTTAAATATTGCCACGATTTTCAAATTTTTCTTTTTCGTTCCCGAAATTTTAGAAAAATACTGTTCGTTTTCAGTAATTCTCATATTTTTTCTGGTTACCTCACTTCCAGACATCGATTTCAACTCTCTTATACTGTGGACTATTGAGTCATCTTGCACCATAGGCTGTCATTTTGTCTTGTGTATAAGCATCTAGGTACACAGCTCATTTAATGTTAAATAATATGTTATTAAACTTAGACCGAACGCAACAAAAGAACATTATTTTTCTTCTATCAAGCTCAATTCCAGTAAAGTCATAAATTTACGGAACATATGAAAGAAAATATGAAAGGTCACCTTCAACTTAGAGAAACTGAAGATAGTCGTGTATTTATGTATACATTTTGTGTTAATTAACTGTATGCACAGTAATTTAAATTTTGTTATGTTTTGCCTTTCAGTTAGCACAGTGGTACCAAAAGGTATTACGCTTCATCCCTTCCACACTGGGGAGTCAAGTCGAGAAGGCTAAAAAGCAAGGAAAATCATCCCTCCCGGTCCTACCCAAATGGGCGCAAGCTGTGAGGAGCTTTTTGAACAAACATCCGGGACCCCGAAATGAGCATATCAGCACAATAGAGTACCCTGTTTCGATTCTTCCAGATGCCCAGCTCTGCACCCAAGCAAGACTTTTAGCACACAGGTAAAGTCCACCAACATACCACTCATCCCAATTGTCAACGGTATAGATTTAAGTTCTCTACACTGATTTTTTTTGGCGTCTAACTTAACATAACGCGATTTTCATACGATATTATGTTGTGAACCCTTATTTACAAAACTACCGGTAAGTGTATTTTTTTTGAGAAGAAAGACTTTTAGTACACCGATAAAATTTGTCAACATGCCATCGATCCATCAACAATTGCAGTAGACACAAAACCCAATTATTGATCAAACGAAGACACAACACTTTTTTTTTAGGTTTTAGCTTAAGCCATATTCATTCTTAAGCTGATGTAATACTATTACTCATGTTGGATGCCGATGCCATGATTGAATAATTGATTTGTTTTCCTACCCATGCGCAAGTTACGGAAGAGGGTTAATCATAAATGCATAATGATTAGCTTATAGTATACTTTGAAATGTTGAAGGTATCACAGTATTAAAGTATTCTTGTTTTTTTAGAATTCGTGGTCTGAACAAACTTTTGACGAGCACCCAGCAGTTTTCGGTGTCGGATATATCAAGTGCTTTATCATGGAAGAGACGGTCTTTGGAAGGTAACGACGATATAGTAATTCCTAGTCAGGTCGATGCTCCTCTTAATAAATCTTACAACACAGATCGTGACCTTGACCGTGAAGTAGCCGAAATTGCCTGTGCCAGCGAGTCAAAAGAGGATGTGACATTAGACCCGCACCAAAGACCGGCCACTGCCTTGGGTATCATGGACAAGAAAAGTCAGTCAGTAACATTTGCAGATGAGGTTCAATCTGCTCGTGAACCATCCAGTCAGCGAGAAATTTCCAAATCAAGCCAGGACCTGTCTGAGCAAACATTTCAGGATCATTTCTCAGATGAAGGAATGCGCCCAGCCTCCAGTTTTGATATCCTTCCAGATAATGGTACAAAGAGTCTCCGAGTTAAAGGAGAACGATTTGTGTCCCTAAGTTACACCTCACAACTACAGAGTATCAGTACACGAAACCTTCATGGCACTTTACCCAAATCAAATCGATTCAGACTACCCCCTTCAGAACTAGAAAAGATCTTCCAGCCTCCCTCACCCAACACTTTCGTTACTAACACAGGGACAGTCGTAGAGCAGTTACAGCAAATTATGAATAGTGCTTTAACAGCAGACGAGAAGCTGCAGCATGCACAGTTAGTTCTGCAAGCTTCCAGTTCACAACAGCCACCTCCTAGCCCCTTTTTTCTTGGAGGTAACCTTAGCAATCCAAGATTTTCACTTCAAGGCGAACAAACACATAATGACGTCACTAAATTTTACGATCTCTCCCCTAGAACAAACATTTCGAGTGATTGGAACAAATTATCAAAACGACATCAGAATGGGACCTTAACAAAGTCGATGCCCAATTTAGACGAAGCCGCCATAAATGGTCAAAATTCAAGGGTTCCACCCCTGTATAATCTGTCTGCTGCTATAAACGGCCAACAGTCCGAGTCTAGTGGCGTGAACGGCAGTCAGAACACACAGGATAAGGATGTTAGGTCTGCCCGTGAAGTAAGATCTGCCCAAAGGGTGGGCGACTGGGTGGAACAGCACGCTAGAGCACACCGACACAACCAAAACCTTGACGCAGATGCTGAAACTGATGACGGTTATTCCGATGGTTCTCGTCCTAGTGATCGACAGAGACGGCGGCCCAGGAAACAGAGAGTGGACAGGTAGTCAATTTTTTTTTGTACCTGAAATTAAAACCCACAATAAAACAAAGATTATCATTGAACAAAAAAGAAACTTTTTAATTATTACATTGTTTATAGTTAAACTATTTCACTGTATTGTATTTATTCCCACCACACGCTTGGTATATATCTTTCTATAAAAAATGCACCGAATATATATAGCTAAACTTATGGATTTTGGGCCTGTTCCGGACACTCCAAGTTTTCCTAATGACAATCGAACGCAAATGAACAGCTAATGTAATGTGTCCCGAGCGTGCAAGTCTGCCCGGAGGTCACATCTAAATATATATCTAAATGCATGGGCATTTTCTGTTTCTATGCGTTCGATTGGTGATGTGTTTGGAACCTGTCCGGGACAGACGAATCGAACGGGACCAATAACAAAAAGATGGATTGCAGATTGCTCAGGATTACAAGTATAAGCTAACATATATTACCTTTGTGTTTGGAATTTTTTCATCTTTCATTAAATTTGTATTCGTTCACAATACAGCAAAGTTTAGATATCGATTCTAGCATTTTCTTTTCACTTACACATCCCACAACTGTCCCTCAAAAAAGAGAATTGTAGGATTAACTCAACGTGATTTAGAAATAGATGAATCGTGCTTTATGTCTATCTTTTTGTTGTATTTTGATGTATGATCATATGTGGTTATTTCCTGACATTTCTTATTGTATTCTTAGGAAAAATGATGACGCAGACATGTCTACTAATTCTCAGTATGAAGACCTGTTAGATGCATCACGACACCAAGAAGAAGTCGAAACCAGTTTAAGACGAGCTAAAAAAATATTGGAGGTAAATTTCTATCATTTGATAAATGTAAATATAAACATATTATTTTGGTAGCGTTCATTAAGAAAGAACCAACATTTTGATATCAAAGAAACGTTTTTTGAAAGTAATCTAGATTAAATTATATATAAGCAGTGACTTTTCTTGAATAGTAAATATATTCTGTGTCATTTTATTGCACGCAGCCTGAGGATTCTCGGCCAACGCGAGGAGAAGTTTTACATAAATTGCGACTTTACCAGTTAACCTGTGACTTCTGGCAGACCATTCCGTCATGATTTTACACAGCATATGGTGGTGTAATCAACTCTTATTTCAATCCTTATTCCAGGAGGAAGAATTTAACCTGAACAAAAGAAAATCAAAGTATTTAGCGGACCCAGATGTTAGCGTGGATAGGCGAGACACCGAGCACAATTCTGGAATGTCTTTCGATGAATCAACAGAACTACCAGACTCACCGGGCCTCAGCCTAGACTCCTCCAAGTCGGACAGAACGGTACCGTCAGTGTCGACAGACCGAGGCTATGTCAGCAGTACTACCCATTCTACCCCGACGGACAGAAAACCACAAGACATGAGAATGCCGGGATCAAAGCACGGCTCAATTCAGCGTTCAATCAGCAGTGATTCTTCCAGTACGCTTACGTCATTGGAGCGTTCTCCAACGCCAGAGAGCACCAGTTACAGGCCATTCATTGGATCCTCAAAGATGGACCGGTCCAACCCATTACTAAGTAAGGAAAGACGAAAATCTATTCTACGTCAGCCGATTATGAATCCTCTTCCAATGCCAATGTCTAGCGAAACGTCGCCACGTCAAAAAATTAGCACGCACGTACCAGTGATTAGAGCACCCAATGTGCACTCTCTTAAACCGTCCAAAAGTTTGCAAGACCTGTTATCCATTGACGAGAATGAACATGAGCCAGCCAAACTTCGACAACCTGGAATGAAGAGCAGACGACCAAGGGGCAGTAGAAGATTGTCTTTAATAACATTTTCACCAAATCAACCAAACTCATCTTCATATAATGAGCCACTGTCATCCCATAGCAGGAGACTAAGCATGGAAACAATTGTAGAAGTCCCAAAACAAGAAGAAAGCATATTTAAAGATCATGCAGATTTAAGGGCACAGAGACGTCGAAGGAAACGCTCAGATCTTAAACTTGGTAAAAGTAAAAATGGCCTTAGTGTATCTGCAGACATTTCTTCAATAGGGAATCTCAGTAAAAGTGTTGATGGCGATAGTTCAGCTAGTCAAGCTGAAAGTCGCGGAACAAAACAGAGACAAAATTCAGGTTCAGAAACAGACAGAACTAGCAGTAGTGATGCAAAAACTTCCTGGGACTGGAACACCAAGCCAGGTCCTACTTTTAACCTTGTGGACTCGTTCAGACACAAGTTGTCACATCCCATAAAAAACACCGATAATACGAACGAGAATGGCAGGGGTTCTGATAGGAGTTCCCCGCTTAATTCTAGTGTTGAGATATTGAACGATTGTGCCTTGACAAACGGTGATAAGAGTGAAGCAGACCCTATCGCCGACACACAGAACCGTGATAAGACTGACGACACAGATGAGGACATCAAACAGATGAGCGTGCTAGACGATAATGATATAAAACAATTGCAGAAAAAAATTCGTCTTCGCAGAGACGCACCTTGTTCACGAAGTAACGGTCCAAGCTACACTATGCGAGGAACAAGAGGGTCGTTAGGCTCTTCTCTACCCAAACATTACATACGGAAGAACAGTAAAGTTTTCGATGGGTTCAACTCGGAACCTGATTGCAGTCCAAGTCGAACGAGTAAAAGCGCCACTATTGCATCAGCTGCTGGTAAGTCGAAGAACTTCATTGACTCATATTTTATTTCATAACATTGTATTCAGCAAAAAAATGAAACTAATTAAGGGTTTAAATCCGGGCTATACAAGCCTCTTACATGCATCGTTGTTTCAATGATGGGGAGGCGATACAGAGTGAGTAATGATGGAAGAGTTTCGTCTTGAACTAATTGCACTTTGCCCAATTAACCAAAGTGACCTAGAATTCCATCGATCTTGGACAAATTAACCCATTTTTAAAGAATTCGAACCATTTAAAAGTTATGCCCACGAGAACACAAATCAAGATCCACCATCACAACAAGTACACGCTTACGTATGTAATCTATTAATTGTCAACATTTAACAACAACAGTATCAGATGTAGTTCAATTACAGATCAACCCCAACATAGGTCAGATAAGTAACACGAAAATTTTGAAATGAAAATATAGGCTTCCTGGTTAAGATTAAAAAAAAAAATGGACACAAGTCTGTTGATTAATGCTGGAAAGTCAGAAGATATGAACTGATTTTTTTTTCGTCATGGTTGACACTGGATAGTTGGATTAAACAGTGATCTAAGCAGCGGTGAAAGGTCATTCGTACTGCCCACAGTGATATCATCCGGCATTAATTTGCTTGAGGCTGTTTAATTTTAAACCGTCATATATCAAGGACAATTTTTATTTTATTTTTTATCCTTTACATTTTTTTCAACAGCATGAAAATGAGTTTTTACTAGAAAACAGAAAGGTTAGTCTAAGGTTGACCTTTAATTAACAGAATAGATTACTTTCCATAAAAAAATAGCTCAACAATACAAGGGCAAATATCTAAAACGTAGGCCTACATGCATTTTTTTTCTATTTTAGGACATCGTTTGTTGTCGGATGATGCCTGGTCTTTGTACAGATAGTAGTAACCCTAACAACAGTTCCACTCTACCCGGATCATCACTGTGATTTCATTACAAGAAGCAAGGAATTATTTCTCAAAGACTTTTCCAAAACCCACCGAAGATCCGGAACTTGGGCATAGATATTCCAGATGCTGGTATTTGGAGAGTTTAGCCCAGGCACCCGAGGTCATTGTATATAAAAAGCTATCTGTGATATCATGTGAACATAAGCTCATTGTTAAATCAACCAAAACATAAATTAGCACTGTACATATATCAGCTCATACATATCAACATTGTTTAGTATTTAAATAACCATTGCTAAATAAAAGAACCATTCCACTATTTAAGTCCATGTGTGCTCACCATATATGATAAGTTCCATCATTACATGCGCTCATCAGATCATTCGCAGTCATTTATTGAGAGGCCCTTAATTCACAGTGATTTTTTTTAGCACAATTCAAGGGCCCGATATACGTGGGGGCACCGGGGCCCTACGGTTCGCTAATCGATATCACGCTATTGAAGGCCCTCTTAATATTATACCTGATTTTTCTTTGATTTCATTCCAATACACTGAATACAATAATATTGTTAGTCTTTCACCTGCCCAAGTATTTCTTTCAACGTTTAAAGTTACGTCTTTTAGAATAAAACAAGTCTTACATTTCCATATAACAGTGTGAAAGATTAATTATTACATACATTATATTGGAAACGAATCAAACACAAATCAAGCTAAATTGTTAGAGCCGGTTGGGATTAGTGTATTGTTTTTACGGTAAGACCATAGTATTGTGCTACGCGATCACGCATCCATAGAGAGATAGATTAAGAATACATACTTGTGGTTGTGATTTAATGATGACGATCATGGTTAAGACCTATTTAAAGACAGCCAACATGTATACGCCAGATAGAAGTACAATACTCCAAGGTATTTCACTTTTCAGCAGTGTTTTGTAACAGTTTTGGTGTTTACAACACAATTAGGTTATTTCACTTATGGTCAGACTGTTGTTAAGGTTTTATTACCCCTTGGCCAATTTTGGCCTAGGGGTATTGTCATCATAATGTACGTCCGTTACGGCGATATCTCCGAAACGAAATCACGTAGAGCCACCAAATTTGGATATGTGTGGGAAGCCTATCGAAATTGGGCATGCTCGTCCAATAATTTATGGAGAAATGCCCCTTTTTCAACTTTTTTTTAATACCATATCTCTGAAACAAAATCACTTTTGGCCACCAAATTTATATATATTATGTATCTAGTGAATTGTGGAAAGCCTATTGAAAATGGGCATGCTCGTCAAATGATTTACGGAGTTATGCCCCTTTGTCAGTTTTTTCCCGTTTATTTTAGTACGGCCATTACACTATCAATAGGTACTTACTTGTGCTCTTTGGCGAGTCGAGGGGTTTTGGACAGCGGAGATTCATGTTGATGGTGGTGTGGGGAGGGAAAACAATGTCCATAGCAGAACTCAGTTTCTGTTTCAAGAAACAGTAATGCCTACACAGAACTTGTACTCCCTCATTTGCAAGATCAACTTTCACGATGTTATTTAAAATATGATGCACAACGAGCTTTGACAGCTGCTTAATCACTAAAAAGATCTTGTACATCAGGAAATTATTATTTCAGGATGTTATACGAGTAAATACACGAGTTCACCAAGAACATACATTCTAACACATCTGTGAATTCCGTACTACATAAAGAATAGAAAGCCGTTTTACCTAAAATCGTCAACAAATGCA
>JAVFBY010085899.1:0-12297 GCA_034781015.1 Tonicella lineata
ATTCGTCCACCTTGATCGGTCGGCGGCCCTCTGATTGGTCGACCAATGGACATCATTTGGTGGGGTTTGTGGTCAGATCTACATCGCGACAATAAAATATCGGGGAGCTAATGTAGGTCTGATTTTAATCAGACTGTACCACCACTATTGCATGAAATGTTAACCTTACAATTATAGCCATAAATGTGGCACCAATTTCTCTACACACGGGGCACATCGGGTCTATCTAATCAGACTCACTCTTAGCTTAGATGTCTCCCCATTGATACATAAAAGCGCTAAAGTGATATGATGAAATAAAAATGAGATGTAAAAAGTAGAATACATACGTATCAATTAAATTTCAAACCAGTTAATTGGGCAAAGCATACTTTGTTTTTTTTAAAAGTTTTTTTGATTTTCTAAAAGTTGGTTTGAAGTTTATACTTTTGTTGCTATTTGTTTTCAGATATCCCCCGAACTAGAACGTATTGCTGCTGAAGAAAAAGACGACAGAGCAAAAGTGGGTATAGCATGTGTTAGGTTGTTTACAAAGTCAACATAATTAAAACCAGACCTAAATAGTTTTCGATATATTGTTTTGTCGCATTGAGATCTGAGGATACAAATATAAAATTCTGTCCAATGGCGTAAGGGATTCTTAATTTAAACGTCACTGTCTCACTTGTCCAATGAAACTCCAGATGACATGGGGCTGTGGTATACAAGAAGTAACATATTGCTTAATCTAGGTGAAATGTAACGAAGACAGACAACTGGTTTCTAAAAACAATACAAATCATTACACTTAAGGGTTAAAAGCAGCTGTCTAATTGGTCAACTATAGAATCCAGATCTTAATGCGACATAACATTATATGGAGAGCTAGTTATGTCTGGTTTTAATCAGATTCTTTACAAAGGAGGAAAAACAAAAGTTAAATCGCTGAATTTTTGTCCACTTTAAATGGTGCAAATTTGTTTTAAAATGTTGGTAATTGTATAAGTGTGACTATTAAACATAACACGCAGTCCAACGTGTTAAGCTTTCATTTTGATAGTTGATATATTGATTTCAATTGGAAGCGGCAGACCACATGTCACCCCTGCTGGCCTGCACTGATTGTCAAATTTAAACATTTCTATATAACGTCGTGATGTCAATACTTTTTTCATGAAACATCATGACGAAAATATTTCTTTTACATCTATTGACAGTTTTAGGCAAAACAGGTTTTTATTCTTTATGTTTTACGAATTTCACAGATGTGTAAGAATTATTATTCTGCTTTTGATTGTCAGTAGTAAGGAAAGAGTAGCTGGGGTCATATTGACCTCGGTGGTGCCATTAATCTCTGTTGTGTAGGTCTATGGGTGACACTGCTGTACATAATAACGTTGAATGGTACAGCAGAGGTAGAAGCACCAGGCGGTGCCATTCAACTGTATTATTTACTGTAACCTGCCCCCCCACCTGTACTTTATAATGTTAAATGACACCGCCAAGGGCAAATATCAATGGTCTGACCCCAGCTCCTCTTTTCATACTACTATTGTCACTGAACGATTTGGATCTTGTTTTGAAAAGTGCAAAGAATCAATATCAGTTGATACATTTTTTTAAAAAAAAAAATCAACGATAAAATTTTATGAAAAACAAACTTTCAGGTTTCAGGTCTAAGTAAGCAGTCCAATATCTTATCTTTAGAGCTATAAGATACATTAAGCATGCACTTGTTTATATCTTAGCAGAAGTCTATTAACCCGAAGTATGAAACTAGTCATTCACACATATCAACGGCATTGAAGCTCATGCCAGCACGGGTTGATGACGAAGCGCCCTCTAGCGAGAAATAGTGGTCGTTCACACGATTTAATGGGCAATCATGGGTAATTTATAGCACAAATGTGCCAAGCAAAGATTATATTTATATTCCATAATAGTCAGGCGATTCAGCCAATAACAAACTGCGCGAAACAAAACGAAACTCAGATGATGCGCATCTACGTCATTTGAAATGTATAAGGGCTCTGAAAAACCACATTGCTGTTGATGTGGGTGAATGGCCTGTTTCATACTTCGGGTGAATAGACTCCTGATCTTAGCATATCTTTCTCACACACTAGTTGGCAGCCAATAAGCTATAATTAGCACATCTTCTTAATGGCCCCTCCATATTTTAAGAGTATAATTTTGAAGGCTATATGGACGCTTTACAACATATACATGCGTGATGTAAAGTGTGTATTATACAACATATGTATAGGTGTTGTTCCACATAGCATATACTACAATACTCATCGATCGAGTCCCTATGCTCTTTTCGCATTCGACGCACGGCTCAGATTTTAACCAGTTAGCCGACAATAACATATGATGGACGTTCGCCGATGTATGGGCAAAAATAATAAACAGAGAATATTACACAGTATATTATGAATACTTTACATATTGCTTTAGTGATAGGTGGAACAAAAATAAGATAGTTGGTTATACTATCCATGATTCACGAAAGCAATATTTATGTCATTCAAGCTCCACTGTGTAATATTCTTTTTATTATTTATATAACTCAAACTTTTTTAAAGAATGACAACTATATCAACCATTCTGATCCGCTGTGATCACATCATGTCAGAGTGATATAACTGCGCTTATTGCAGTGAGAAAAATATACTCTATGACGGTTCAGGGGAATAATGTTGTTCAACTCGGGATACTCTCCTTAAATATTAATTTGCCTTTAAACTAATTACCACAATCTATAGGTGTGTTTATCAACTGAGCTATTTAATGTCATGGAAGGGAATGCGTGAGTGATTGGTTTTTGGAATCAACACTGTCATTCATTTGTCCATAACTGTCCACGATGTGTCAAACTGCAGACAACAGACGACATGCAAAACAAGTAGTTCTGGCAGGATCAAGGGTCATAGTGACATTCAAAAAGTGTTATCTAATTGCAGTAAAATATCGCTTTATCAGTGAAGGAAATCTTTTTATTATTTATATTTGTATGAAAGACCAGCATTTGCTTCACTGAGAAAAGTGATAATTATTTCACTGGAGGGAGATAACAGTTTTGTATTCCGATTGTGTTGCGTCGATGTATATGGATGCATGTAATTCCATGACACAACATACAATAGTCATCATTTGACGTCATGTTTCAAAAAACGACATTCTATTTGACCTCACGCTCCGAACAACGTCATACCAGTCTGATTTGAAATGGTCATTGAAAATGTGACAACGCATGGTGATTTACGAATTTATCGACCATATGAGTAATAAAATGAATTATATTGCTCTTGTGAATGGTGGAAGCGACAGCTTACTCAACGCTTCGCGTCTCGTGAGTTATCACTTTCTCCACTCACTCGAACAGTATTTGTGGTATTCACGCTTCACTGGGTAATATCCTGTACCTCTTTCACACATTTATAAATTAGAAAATGTGAACAGATTGATTGAGACTGCATCCTCTAAACAGCCACAGGTTATAGTGGTCATATAGGTAAAATATCAATAACTGAAATATATCTACTCATTGTGTTGTAGCTAAGGGCACAGATGATAGCCGGTATTCAGAAAGTGACGACCTCCACGGTAGCTAGTGTGGCGCTCAAGGCTAGTACAGTGACAACTCTGGGTGCATACCCCGACGAATTATCTAGACAAGCACAGGTAAGAACAGCTACAACTTTGGGTGTACGAGTAGCTGGAGTCAGTGGAGACGAAACCTTGAAGGAGAATGGACAGTTCAAAACGAACAGATCTCAGTTTCTCTCAACCGGGGTAAACCCCTTGCGATGAATTATCCACGCTGAGCAACTACGAAGCGAAATCTCGTGCAGTTTTAAGCCTCGCACAAACCTATTTGGTCAACCATCCAGTGAGAGGAAAACAAAAGCCCCGAACGATGTTTGCTTTTATTGACAGCCCGCAGACTGTAAACAGACATACGTCTTAGAAAATACTGCTGGGGAGGTGATTTAGAAAACTAAGTAAAACCCCGAAGACTTCAAAAGAAAGACAGACCGCTTTTTATAAGTGGTATCTAAATATTTATGGCATTTATACTTCATTGTGTAATATCCTTTTATTTACCTTTGTTACTTCAGTCCGTTTGTGCTCGGATAGTGCCGCCGACAGCAAGTCAGCTTGAGCAGTGTGAAGTGCTTTGATTGACCAGAAGATTTTGGTGGACGGCCAACTAGTCGCGCGAGAACTGGCGTGAAAACACGAAGTTATAATTTTAAAGTTTCAAGATCTATTCTAGTGAGAAGATTGCATTTATGAAGATTGAGTTTCTATGAGACCAACTACAGTGTATTCCGGATAGCTCAACGAGAGTGCTCTAGCGATTTTTTAAAATGATGTAACGTTATCTAATCCGCATCTAAGTACCGCATTACAATCAATTGTGATTTGAGCAACATGCCCAGGACTCCAATGTTAGTCACATTTCTTCCCACTGCAAATAAATCGACTAGCCCCAACGATTAAAGTATTTGAAGTTTAATTTGCAACCGCATGATGAAACGAAAATAGCCTGTTATAATAGGACCTTCTTTATAATGTTAATGCAGCTTTCCTAAAACGCACTAGTTTTGTGGACTGTGTGAAAGAAGCTATAATAGAGCTATTGTGAATCATTTTTTTCAGACCGATATGAAGAATGTGCTTGTAGATTGTGCCAACTCCTTGGCTAAACTGGCTCCAGTTACAACCAAGGAAGAACTTGTTGCTGCTGCCACTAATATCCTGGCTGGAGCAGGAACCCTTCTAGTCGTGAGTATATTGTTACTAATATCCTGGCTGGAGCAGTAACCCTTTTAGTCGTGAGTATATTGTTACTTATATCCTGACTGGAGCAGGAACTTTCTAGTCGTGAGTATAATGTTATTAATATCCAGGCTGGATCAGGAACCCTTCTAGTCGTGAGTATATTGTTACTAATATCCTGGCTGGAGCAGGAACCCTTCTAATCATGATTATATTGTTACTAATATCCTGGCTAAAGCAGGAACCCTTCTAGTCGTGAATACATTGTTACTCATATCCTGTCTGGAGCAGGAACCTTCTAGTCGAGAGTATATTGTTACTTATATCCTGGCTGGAACAGGAACCCTTCTAATCGTAAGTATATTGTAACTAATATCCTGTCTGGAGCAAGAACCATTCTAGTTGTGAGTATATTGTTACTTATATCCTGGCTGGAGCAGGAACCCTTCTAGTCGTGAATATATTGTTACTAATATCCTGTCTGGAGCTGGAACCCTTCTAGTCGAGAGTATATTGTTACTTATATCCTGGCTGGAGCAGGAACCTTCTAGTCTTGAGAATATTGTTACTAATATCCTTGCTAGAACAGGAACCCTTCTAGTCGTGAGTATATTGTTACTAATATCCTGTCTGGAGCAGGAACCCTTCTAGTTGTGAGTATATTGTTACTTATATCCTGCCTGGAACAGGAACCCTTCTAGTCGTGAGTATATTGTTGCTAATTTCCTCGATGGAGCAGAAACCTTCTAGTCGTGAGTTTATTGCTACTAATATCCTGCCTGGATCAGGAAACCTTCTCGCTGTGAGTATATTGTTACTAATTTCCTGGCTGGAGCACGAACCCTTCTGGCCGTGAGTATATTGTTACTAATATCCTGGCTGGAGCAGGAACCCTTCTAGTCGAGAGTATATTGTTACTAATATCCTGGCTCCAACCGGAACCCTTCTAGCCGTGAGTATATTGTTACTAATATCCTGGCTGTAACCGGAACCCTTCTTGTCGTGAGTTTACTTTTACTAATATCCTGACTGGAACCGGAAACCTTCTTGTCGTGGGTAAATTGTTACTAATATCCCGGCTGGAGCAGGAACCCTTCTTGTCGTGAGTATATTGTTGCTAATATCCTGGCTGGAGAAGGAACCCTTTTAGTCGAGAGTATATTGTTACTAATATCCTGGCTGGAACCGGAGCCCTTCTATTCGTGAGTATATTGTTACTAATATCCTGGTTGGAGAAGAAACCCTTCTAGTCGGGAGTATATTGTTACTAATATCCTGGCTGGAGAAGGAACCCTTCTAGTCCTGAGTATATTGTTACTAATATCCTGGCTGGAGAAAGAACCTTCTTGTCATGAGTTTATTGTTACAAATATCCTGGCTGGAACCGGAACCCTTCTTGTCGTGAATATATTATTACTAATATCCTGGCTGGAGAAGGAAACCTTCTAGTCGGGAGTATATTGTTACTAATATCCTGGCTGGAACCGGAACACTTCTTGTCGTGGGTATATTGTTACTAATATCCTGGCTGGACCAGGAACCCTTCTTGTCGTAAGTATATTGTTATTAATATCCTGGCTGGAGCAGGAACCCTTCTAGTCGTGAATATATTGTTACTAATACCCTAGCTGGAACCGGAACCCTTCTGGTCGGGAGTATATTGTTACTAATATCCTGGCTGGACCAGGAACCCTTCTGGTCGTGAGTTTATTGTTACTAGTATCCTGGCTGGAGCAGGAACCGTTCTAGCCGTGGGTATATTGTTACTAATATCCTGGCTGGCGCAGGAACCCTTCTGGTCGTGATTATATTGTTACTAATATCCTGGCTGGACTAGGAACCCTTCTAGTCGTGAGTATACTGTTACTAATATCCTGGCTGGAGCAGGAACCCTTCTCGCCGTGAGTATATTATTACTAATATCCTGGCTGGAGCATGAACCCTTCTAGTCGTGAGTATATTGTTACTAATATCCTTGCTGGAGCAGGAACCCTTCTTGTGAGTATTTTTTTATTAATATTCTGGCTGGATTAGGAACCCTTCTAGTCTTGAGTATATTGCTATTAATATCCTGGCTGGAGCAGGAACCCTTCTAGTCATGAGTATATTGTTACTAATACTCTAGCTGGAATAGGAACCCTTTTAGTCTTGAGTACATTGTTACTAATATCCTGGCTGGGGCAGGAACCCTTTGAGTCCTGAGTATATTGTGGGGGTAAACGTTAATCAAATATGTTTGGAGAATGACAGTCCCGTGGCAATGTTAATATGTCCCAGAACTAGCGACATTGTTCTAAAAGGAACCCCTTTGTGGTGTTTTAATTTTAATGTATTTATTTACAATTTGGTAAGGATACTTGGCATAAATTGAACAGCCAAGGATTAATAGCGAAATTGTCCTTCCGTTTATGATATCACCTCGCTTGTGAAATCACTTCATCTTGTGGCTTTTCTTCTTCGTCTTGTTAAAACTTAGGACAGAACCTGTTTGTTGGGCATTGTTGAAATCGTGAATCTCAGTACTTTTTTCAGAGTGGCGGAAACTTATTGCCCTTTATTATCAAAGGATGAACGGTCTCTTTCATATTGTATGATTATACAGTACACTTCTTTTATTTAAAATACTAAATCGTGTAGTTGTTATTTACAGAAAGATACGCCAAAGATCATCATGAACATCGTCAAAGATAACCCTGAGTGTAATTACTACACACTCGAACACACTTTGCTTTCCGGAGCATAACTCAATAGCCGTTCAATATTTTTTTACCAAACTTTATATTTGCTTCAAACCAGTACTTAGGTTATGCCTTTTGCTATTTCAACGTCTCTACAGCTCATACCTAATTTGCATATTGCAATCTTAAAGGTCAAATGTTAATATGTCCAATACGTCTGGTTTCCGGAACCTATATAGAGAACCGTTCAATATTTTTTGCCAAACTTTATATTTGTTTCAATCAGGTAGTTAGATTGTGCCTTTTTGCTATTTTTACGTTTCTACAGCGCATACCTAATTTGCAAATTGCAACTTTAAAGGTCAAAGGTAAATATGTGCAATATAGGTCTGGTTTCGGAGCCTATCTAGACAACCGTTCTATATTGTTTTTTTACCAAACTTTATATTTGCTTTAATCAGGTACGAAGTTGTGCCTTTTGCTATTTTTACGTTTCTACAGCGCATAAATAATTTGCATATTGCAATCGTATAGGTCAGCGGTTAATATTTGCCATACAGTTACTTTCCAGAGCCTATGTTGAGAACTGTTCAACTTAGGTTCCCAGGGCCTACCTCGAGAACTGTTCAATATTTTTTAACCAAACTTTATATTTACTTTAATCGGGTACTTCAGCTGCCTTTGGCTATTTCACATATGTGGCGCATATCTAATTTGCATATTGCAATCATAAACGTCAAAGATTAATATGTGCCATACTTTTGGTTTCTGCTATTGTCATGGGCTCAAGAAAGTCTGTGTTAAGATAAATGATTAAATATACCCTGAGTTCCATGATTTGCCCAAGGTTCCATCAAATTATATTCATACATTGTATATTGAAATTTTGGTTTTAACTATATTAACATAGTACGTTGTACCTGTGGGGTTATGTGAGCTGTGCTCACTTCTGCTCTTGTTATATGCGTTTTACCAGGTATCTAAAATACCATCATAATAGAGGTAAAAGGGTACACATATACCAGATTCTTTTAAAGTCTATTTTGTTTTACCACATGCACTCAAACACCATTTCAATCATTTAAGTATGTTTATTTTAATGATAGGCATCCAGATTCCATTACGACGATCCTCTACTATCAGACCTGGCTGAAGCAGAGAGTCTTGATGTATATGATACTAATTTAGAGAGTCCGGATGAAGGTAGGGAACATTACAATTTTATACACCTACCATTATGTTCCAAATATTTTCCTGCTACAACTTAATGTGTAATTTTTCCGCTATCACATAATTGTATATAATTGTTTGTATGATTCGGACCTTACATCATACCTAACGTTATCTCACCCAAATGACGGCGTAAGTGGTCACAAATGTTTTGCGTCATGGAGTAAGACGCGTCCATTGGCAACATCAGAACAGAAGCGAATGCAGGTAGCGAGCAAACGTTTAGTGTACTACGGAATGCACTGCAATGAAATATTACTTTTATGTGTGAGGAAATCCTGACATTTCACTCCAATATAAGTAATATAGAAACTAAACTATAATATACATTCATTAAATGGGATAGTTTTAGTTAAAGTATTTTAAATTACTGGAATATTCCAATGCTATGCTTTTTAGAAATCACCGACAGGGATCCTGTTGAAGGTCGAAAACAACTGACACTCGGGACTAACAGAGACATGCAAAGGCAAACTGTAAGTTATTTTAAGAAACTCTGAAAAGCTTTCTTGTGTATACTCTACTGCCACAGTTAATTCAATAACATAGAAAATGTAAATTCTATGTACATCATTGTTTACAAGTTCCATTTTCAATTCAGTATTTTAATGTGGAAGAAAAATATACAGTTTGAGTAGAAAGGCTGCAAAGAGCAGTTATGAAACGTGGTGCTCTGAGTGTGCGAATAACTTTCATAATCCAGTTACAGCCAATTTGGTAACTCAGATTGTTTACTCAGGTATGGTGGACTTTTCATGTCATATTGTTTCTGTCTCTACATCATTGGTTATTATTCAATAAATATTCATGATATTCGTCACAAAAACAGTATGTCTCAATTAATTAATTGACAAACAATTATCATTATTAATTATTTATTGAATAATAGCATGAAAGTCCACCACACTTCACCTACCAACCTAAGCTAACAAATTGGCTCTAACGGGATTATAAAAGCTATCTATACAGTCAGAACACCATGTTGAATAATTGCTTGATTTATTTCTTTTCTCTCGCTATAATTGCTACCATTTGGACTGTGTCTTGTTTCATATAGATACACCGGATGAACAATTTAAAATATGGTTGATTTGATCTGTATCATCAGATAGGCTATACGGTGGGTTTTCTTCACATCTGTTTATCTGTGTGTCTATGTCATAAGTTCGATTTTGTTTCATCGTCTTTGTTTGTTGGTAAAATGCCACCAGCATGTATTAAACGGGCTTTATATGAACTATAATGAAGTAAAATCCATACAATGTGCTACTTAGTATTTTTATTCAACGAATCAATCTGGTTGTGTTTTAGGCTGACGATGTGGTTCAGGATATACTTGATGGAGTAAAGGAAGTAGCGAAAGCTATGAGAGTGTACTTGGTACCTGGGGAAGTTCCAGTAGAGATTGTCACGGACCAGTTAGCCCTCACCCTCGAGAAGAACCATGCCAGTCAATTAGCTAACCGTACTGTGGACGACGGTAGAGGCACTTCTATACAGCTCCCTGATTGGTGTACCCTTCTAGCCACACCAGACTGTTCTACAGACGAAACCATTAATCTGGAGGTACAGAAATATTATTCTCTCTTTTCTTTCATTGTTTGATTGATTACTGTTTTACTCGGTATCAATTTCCCTAAATATTTCAGCTATATTAAGGCTACACTAAGCAAATAATCTTACGTCCGCAGAAATATTATGTATTAACAAAGACAAATAAAACTGTTACCGAACCTTTCTACTGATATAAACGTTACCAAAGTTTATCATCCCAAAACCGCTTACACTCCAAAGGTTACAAAGGATATGCTTATGCTTCATTGTTCAGAAATAACCTGTCTATTGTTATCCTCAGATTATTACAACTCCTTCGGTGCCGTTTGGACTGACAGAAGGTGCGGCCAATCTCTCTTTCTCCAACGCAATTGAAATAAACTTTATCGACGACGCAGGCCAACATGTTGGTATCTCCAACAGTCAGGAGGATATAGCTATCATCATACCACGTGATAAAGCTATTAATCAGGACGTCGCCATAGGAGCAGAGCCCATAATAATATCGACTCGATACTGGGACTACTTGTATTTCCATAGATCAGAATTAGAAGCCAAAGATTCCTCAATACATGTCGAATTTCGTCCAGATGATCCTAATGTGCAGTATCTTGTGTTTATTCGCTTTGAGGACTTTCCAAACGTTACCAAACACGAATGGGATTTCCTCCAGCCTATTCCACATGACATGTCCCAAGCAGGTATTTTATCATTGCAACAAATTAATATAATGGGTTTTTGGGGGCGTTTTTATGTCGTGCTCCATCACGGCCTCATGGCTTGTAAGAGTTATAGAGTAAATAATATATATTTCTTATTGATTGATTTTTAATGGCACATATTCAATCGAGAAAAATGAAAAAATAAGTTAAGAAATCATTTTTTACAATAAACTTGTCATTCCCTTTATAGTTTATAATAAAAACACAGGTTATGAAACCGAAAACCCAAATCACTCGGACACTTCCAAATGCAAGGGTGGTTCTTTTTTCCTAACGCCATCGCCTCCCCAACGTCTAGGTGACACATATGCAAACTACATCAAATTTACTAGACATTTCCAGATCAGGTTACACAAAAATCATATTTAATAAAAATTAACCTGCGAATAGAATTTATTGGCAAATAGAGACCGGCGATAAATTTAATTTTATGCCGTTCTCTCATTTGATGATTCTGGCTGATTCTGCTTATTTTAAATCGGAAGAGAAAGTGTTTAAATCAACGACTAACCGATCCTATTTACAGGTTAGTTTGTATTAAAGGTGATTTTTGTGTTACAAGATTTAGAAATTTCTGCTTAGATACAGTTTATGAGGGGATCACAGTGGGTAACTTCGGTTATAGGGGGCCGAAGTCTCGTTTATGACTCGTTTTGGTTTTGGCTTCTTGTTCCAAGTCTCGCGTTGATTACACTAACATATATAGGATTATTGTTTTGCTTGGTAATGTCTTGCCTTTCTAAAAGCAAAAGAAGTTATGTTATTTTATTTGTGAAATTGGGAACCAATAAAACATAGCCGGTAATTAGTTAATGTCAAAGCCGGAAGTGACGTCAAACATCGCCGAGATAATGAGGTACATGCACCATTTGGTTAAAACCTCCGCCGGTTCCATTTTATGTAGTGATATGCGTGAATTTTAAACAGATTGCGTGGGTGTCAATCGACGAATTACTGCTGTAAGATTGCTCAGGTCTTGCATGACGATGTCATACGGTGGCACAATGAACAGAGTAATTCATTGTTTAAAATCTTTACAATCTAATGTAATTGTGATAAGATTGTAAAACAAAAGCTAGATAGTACGTATTGGTTACAAAATGGTACATGCTCCTGACTGTACGTTTCCCAGTGGACGCGTCTACATCTACAGCGAAAGAGCGGCAACATATCAAAGCTAAAGTGTGCAGACAGGCTACGCAAAGACATTCACGACTAGACAGGTATAGAAGAGACCTGGCTTATTGGCGATTTTGGACGTCACTTCTACTTTTTACCTGCGGCGAAGCTAAGCAGGTCTATGAGAGCTTCGCGTTATGGTGGTGGTGGTGGTGGTCGGGGTGGTG
>JAVFBY010086010.1:0-12295 GCA_034781015.1 Tonicella lineata
AGGTTCTTCACAGTTTTCCGCCAAAAGCGCTGGCAATGCAAAATCTTCATACATGTGAAATAACACTGAATTCAACGTTAAACACCAAGTAAACAAATAGTCGCGCCAGTAAATAAATCAACCAAACCTTTTGGCTTCAAACTTAGAAGCTTCTAGTTAACTCTGGTTGTGCATAAAGCTACTGAACCAGCTTTATTGTCCAAAACAGTTTCGAGTCCTCCTGGGTCATAAGGGGAGTTTTTCAGGGGACTGCGGAGATCACAGGGGTTTATGAGCAATGCAGCAATGCATAGTCGTTGTATAAGTGAAATAAGTATAAAGACTTTAGCAAGAAAAGATTGGGGCCGATTCCACAAAGCAGTTTCTGACTTAAGTCAAAATACTCAATTCAACATTTTGGATACCATCTTCAATTTATTGTTTGGACAATGTCTGTATTTATTACTTACTGACACGAAGATAATATTGTCCAGATATTAATAGTGTTAATTTAAAACTTTGTTTTTTAAAGGGCATTAAAAAACTTTGACTTATGTATAAAACTGTTTTGTGGAATCACCACCGGTGCTTTAGTTAGTACTGAAGTTGTGTGTTTTAGGATTCAGGTGATTAACCTAGTGTTATTTTTCAGTTACTAGTGGCTGTGTTCAGCTTAGAGATACGTCAGTGCCCAGACCTCCCAAAAAAACCAAGAAAAATATCAAGAAAATAAAACAGAATGTGACCAAGACTTTTCTATGTTGGTTCAATGAGCACCACCCTGATGGATGCCCTGGTACCCTGGCTGGCTGTGTCTACGCTCATGGGAATGAAGATCTCAGGGAGAAGACACAAGTGGAGGACTCGTAGATCATGATGACTTTTCTGGTACTGGGTGTGTACGCACATGGAAATGAAGACCTCGGGAGAAAATACACAAGTGGAGGACATATTTATACTTTCCTGTTACATTGTGCCCTGGCTGGGTGTGCCTATATTCATGGGAATGAAGATCTTAGGGAAAATACATGAGTGTCGGACGGGTAGCTCATGATAAGTCTCCTAGTACTGTGGCCGGGTGTGCTTTATATGCTCATGGGAATGAACTCCTTGGAGTAAATACATGAGTGGCGAACAGATAGCTCTTGATAAGCCTTCTAGTACCCTGGCTGGATGTGTTTATGCTCATGGAGAGGAAGGCCTCAGTGACGTGGGAAGACACAAGCCTATTATGTAAATCATGAGCTATTTTATCAGCTACATGTACAGGTATTTTCCAGGACTGTGTGAAAATACACTAGCGGATCTGTGGAGTACTCATTTTTAAATAGATCATTTATTAAATCAGCTTTAGGGTCCATGCCGTGGCTCAGTGAGTTGTGCTTTTCAGATAAGCATTGGCAAAACAAAGATGCCTTTAAGTGAAATACTTTTCTTTTTTCGCAAAACCCCTTTGAGTTACACCCGTAAAATTCTGCATGCTTATTAGTGACATAATAATCTAGTCAACTGTATCTCAGCTTTTATAAATTTGGTTTTTAATTATTTATTTTTTTATCCAGAAAGTCCAATTTTAATAATAAATTTTAGGAATAATTATTTTAAAAAGTAAACTAGGAAAAACAAAAAAAAATCTGACAATGTGTTTACACAATTATTATGGCACTTATAATGCAGAATTTCACAGGGTTTTTGAGAAAGCAGAATTGAAAAATTAAATGTAGGATTAGACTATACAGGACTAATAGGACTACATCTATGCATCAATAGTGGACACAAACATGACAAAGACAGAAGTGATTATGTCCAAAATGAGGTCAAAGTCTTTCGTTGGCAATGTCTATTCCCAGAGTCAGTTCTGTCTACAACCGTACAGTCGTACACTCAGTTATGTGTGTGATGAGAACATAGGAATATTTAGCACACAGACAAACAGTCAGACAAGTTGTATTAATGCCCTACTAACCCGAAAACAAGATGGTAGCTTAAACAATAGAAGCACACAATTTATTGCTAAAATGACATTTCGTTACCTAAAATGTATAATGCTATGTTTCCCGCTTTGTAATTAGACACAAAGCGTTAGCTTAAACTATACCGTGCCCAGTTTTCGTATATGGGGCACATAGGAACTTCCGGCAAATTTCTGGTTTCTTCAGCTATTTCAACACAATTTCTTAAAATAACGAAATGGTGTCTTTGGGATTGATGTAAAAATGATAGTTGCTTCCCGGAGAAGGTGGAAATTTGCACTTTATTTCCTTTCCAAATTCATAATTTAGCTAAGAAAAATGTTTGAAGCTTTTAAAAGGTAAAACTGTTGTAGACCCTGTCTTTATTTACAGGGGTACACTAGTACATGTAAATACAAACTTACATGTATACTTTGATTTTAAAGAAAAATAGGAAATCAGAACTTTCAGTTTATGGCAAAAATAGAAGGTTCATAACTTTTTCTATCTGGGAAAAATATACAGAAACTCATCGATTTTCCTTGTTTTAGCCCATTCAACGGAATAGCCATGTAAGTGGGACTTTAACTCATTTTGTATATTAAAAAAATGTACATTAATCACTTTAGTCTTTGAGTCAACTCAATACACATTAACTTTGATTGGACATAACAGAGAGTCTAGTGAATATATATATGCTTATGAAAGAAATGTTGCAAATTTATCTCTCACTAGTGTTCTTTAAGTGAAATGGCAACAGGATGCCAATATTTGACCATCAATATTTGAGCATCATGGTTTGCCTGTTGTGTATTATGTCCAATCTCTTTGTCTTGTATTTAACGCTGTAACTTGTAAATAGTGGCCTTCACACATTTATAGTCTGGCACTCTGTCCTTTGATAACATTAAAGTACTTATGCTGACCTCTTTAATTTTCTCAGATGGTGTAGATAACACTTATGAGCATCTGGGGTTTTTTTTGTTGTAAATATGAATACAACTTTTTACAGAAAAATTTGATTGATATATAACGTTTTTGATGCACTCCCGTGTTCATCTCAAAGCTAGACATCAAGTCCAGACAACAATATACAGTACGAAATGGCTGAACAGTCTTGTTTTTATCGATGTACATGTATGGATGTGACATCACCAGACAATAAGTTGACTTCAAACTCTCAGAGAGTTTTACCGATGAACGGTATTTTTTCCGAAATTTTGGGAACAACAAAAGCCTTGAAAAAGTTGCAATGATTAAAACAATATTTTTTTATGGTTGTTCATTGCAACAGGTTTTTAAAGATACAAGGTTGTCCAAGATCACTTTTATCAACAAATTCAGATTTCTATGATTTTTGTATATGTACATGTAGTGTATTGTCCATAAATTAAAACAATTACGTTGAAATTATTTTTATTTTTTATGAGCAAAGAGAAATCATGAAAAAATTTGAACTCAAAGTAAAGGCTAATGGTGTATCACTTTCGGCAACAGGTACTGTTGACGGAAGAACATCGCCAAGGTAGGGTTTAATTTGATGCCAATCATTTGCGAGAATTATAACGGAATTTCACCTACATGTATCAACCTCACAAGCCTTTTTTATGCTACGTTATGAATGTCAATCAAAGCCTTGTTATATGAAAGTTGCAGTCCCTTCTCTTTAATATTCTGGAAGCATATTTAAATTCAATACTTTTAGTTACTTCTATAAACTTCTACTTTGCCTAGAAAGTTGGTGGTGAAATTAACGAAAAGCTGGCTAACATCTGCTTCTTTAGAAAAATAAGTATAACTCCTGTAATTCTATAATTACACAAATAATACATTATATTGGGCGACCATATCTCTTTAAGTTTTATAACACTTTTTAAAAAAGATACATGTATCTACATACATGTATATGCTGTAAAACCGCTATCAATCAAACAACCTCAAGCCATATAAATTGAGGAAGCGTATCACCTTGCCTGATCAGGTACACCTCCAAACAAACATCTGGTCAATTTAATGATTTTATGCCCAAGAAAAATTTTAAATAAATAAATACTATACTTTAAAGAAACAACTGTGTTAACGTCCCCTTTATTGTAAGAGTGGAGAATTGCAGAATAATTTCTACATTCTATTCCTCACATTCTGCTAAATGCAGTGTTTTGTCGTGACATCTGGCTTTTTCGTAGACACACCTGAAAATGGAAAACACATATTAAATATATAGAGCTGGCCAAATTGTGAGTTCTTATCACTATTTTATATCGCTTTTAGCGTTTTGGAGAGTGGATGTTTGGTAACAATTCCTTTGTCCCTATGCTGTTTGGGCTAAGGGGTATCAGGAAACCTCTATTTGTTGGCGTCCTGCATGTGATCCCAAAAAAATTCATTAGATTATTTAGAAACAAGACAGTAATAAAGGCAATCTGATTAAAATCAGATCTATCTTAGCTCCTCGGTATTGATATTATGAATATCGCTATGTAGGTCTGAGGACATCGCCTAGTTATTGTGGGGTTCAAGAAAGGTCACCCTTTAAATTGTCCAATGACAATATATATAGTAAACATAGATGCTTGTTCGCTAGCACAGTCCCAGGGGAATTCCCGTTCTGAATCCCCTTTGGCCAACCAATCAACATCATTTACTAAGCTTTACTTGTCCTCAGAACTACATTGCGACAGTTCAGTATCAGGGAGCTTATTTGGATCTGTTTTTAACTTTAAATCAGATTGGTAATTATGACGATTTATTCTCAAGACTGAAACAACAGAGCACAGTGGTTAGCACGTTTTACTGCATCTTTGCTAGCCAAGGTTTTTATAACGAGCAATTCTCCATTACAATATCTTGGGAGATCGTGCAACCAAAATCAGAATTTACAACTGCGCCCTCTTTTGGGCAAAGTGGTCATAACTGTTCTTGTTGCAATATTATCCAACCAATCAGACAAGAACTTACAAACAGTATAAATTCAACATTACGTCATCTAAACTTTTTGCACAGACATCTGCGTCACTTATCTATATGAGCTGGGTAAATGTGTTATGAAATGTACAATATCCTCAACCTAATAGACCATCAATCACTACAGGGGTCGTGCAATAGATCACCACTACATAGCATATCAAAGTCTAATCGACCAGCCTGCCAGGCCTCTCAGTGAGGCGCCGCCAGACTGTCTACTCGATCAGCCGAGTCAGCTTATGGCACCATCTGATTGGATCCGTAGACTTTGCTACGGAACCAATCAAAATCGTAGCTTTGTATTCTGGTTAAAGTCGCACGATCCGACAAGGGATTGTAATGGAGAGTCTATACCTCGGAATAAAACCCTTGTCTAGAGAAGATGACAAAAAAAGTGACGTAATTGTTTACCTTATCGACCTAATCATTACAGATAAAAAAAAGCAATTTGGTTTCAAAGTCTGAACACTGACACGACAGTAACGACAATCGCCCAAACCTCGCGTGATTTCTCGTTATTTTCCTGTCATCGCTGAGCGCGGCCGTGATAAGTGTATGAATATGTATCAAAATGGTGTATTTTGTTCGCCGCAGGCCTGCTTACCGCGATATATGCAGAATATTCTTACACGTAAATAAAACACACATACCACACATAACTCACTGCCTGCCCTGTCGAAATTCACTTAACCGGTGCTTTGAGCGTTGTTGTGCTGGACGTCATTTTGCTTACCTAGCCTGATTCTCGTGAGATCTCCTATAAACTATGTGGTCTCTGCGGCTACATGGTGACATTTTGACGCAGACCTACTTTCGATGGTGATGTCATTTACTGCACGTGACACGATCATGCGACAAAATCCTCTCGATGATTGAGAGCTGTAAAACAGATAGTTCAAAGGTCAAATTAAAAATGCGCCACGAACTCCAGAGTGTCGTCATAAATAGGTCAAGATAGTCTGGATACCCCTTACCTGATGTGGATTGTTACTTCGGTATATATGTGAATCAAGAGCATCCAAAATAAAATGTCAACAAGTATTTTCGTCTTCGGTGCGATACACATTCCAATAGTAATATGTATTTATTAACTAGCTGTTCAGCTGAATATTATATATGTTGCTTAGTGTTTGGCGTTGTATATATACGGAACTTAGTAGTGCATATTAGTTTAATAATTATCAAATCAAACTACGGTGTGCAAGGCAGTATAAATTCGAACACAGATCCTGGTGCTGTGTTCATGGACCAATATAGTTTGGTTTAAAATCCTGCATATATGTTTAGAATCAAGATATTTGTGATTGAGGCTTTTATGTATTAAGAAAATGTTTGATAATCACAAATAAGTGGTAATAGATTGCATTAAACAAAGAAAGTCAGAGACTGTAATAATACGAATAATTTTTTTTTTGCTAATTGACAAGAGGCTTTAAATGTGTTATATACATGTACGTGATGCCCCATACTAAATAACTATATTACAAAAAAGGATATGCAAAAGAATAGATAAGCACAATTGTGCTTCTTCGTTAGAAGGGTGCTTTTATTAACACAGTCCTTTTGGTAATATCTGATTTCTATTTATTTTGCTGGAAATATATTTCACATGAGTTTTCATGTGAATATTCATGTGGCCATCAAATATAAAATCTAAACATTTAAAGTTGCGGATAATTTCCGCATGAATGGCGATAAATATTATATCAATCAGTTAATCAAGTAAATTATCAGACACTGACGTTGGCGTTTTAATAACAATACCATTAACACGAGCCTAGATAAATAGTTTTTTTTTTATAAAAATCGGTAAAATCGAGGATGGACACAAACAATTATATCACACTACATGTATATTCTTTTCATTTTTCCTTTTCCAATGTTTAAGTGCATTAGACCGGTTTTGTATCAATTTGAATATCCGCTAACTGAACTTAAAGATGACTAGCCTTATACTTCCGTGCAGGGCCTGTATCTGTATAATTAACAATTTGGCCCTACCATGTGACAACAGAAGGTGTATTCCCATTGTTGTTTGACATCCGTCTGATATTATCAAATATTTTAAACCTCAACACACACATATCCACTTGACCACGATAACATGTAGATATAAGTAAAGCGAACAAACGATAGAACAATTCCTGGAACTACACGCCATTGTATAATTAGTGAATATTAAATGGGCTCCATTACAGACCACAACAAATCAAGAGAGACTCAAATCAATCATGTCTAAAATAGCCACCTGAATGATAAGATAAAATGATAGATTTGACTTTCAACCAGAGAGATTACTCACATACATTGTCAATTCAATATTTTAGTAATATGGACGATTTACATAGAATGTTAAAGATACATGTGCATAAACAATGTGGTATGAACGGTCCGGCACACAAGTGAAATACTTTATACGGTTCTAACAGAGCGCTAAACAATTTCCACAAATTAAGGCTGTATTTCTGAAAACTGCTTTAATACGTTATTTCCTTTAGGTTTAGTTAATTTCCGCGTCTATTGTACAAAATTAAAAATGTCACAAAAACAGAGCATTAAATATAAATAAGCCTACAATGGCAAAAAAAAATCGCAACTTCGTGTTGTTGGTTGACATCTTTTTGCAAAATAGATGTATCTTTCTTTGTCCAGAAATACAATGAACTATAACCAACTTCCTTCGATATTCCGCTTAAATTTAGAAAAAATAATCAATAATCCTACCCCAGAGATATCAAATACAAAATTTAAATCTCTTCTCTTGACTGTAGTACATGTAGGTCCATCAAACCCTATTATGATGATATTTTGGTGGCTATTGGTGTTAATTTCAAAAGGGTTTTATTCCATTGGATTGTTCGATTTATTTGATGAAAACCTTGAGCAAAACATTTCCTGTAGAACTGTGTCATGCTTGGATTTTAGTATGACCTAGTTATAGAAACATAAATATCAGAAAAAAACTTGCCATACCAACTTGTCTTGCCTTTGGCTCAGAATCGACGAATTTGTTTTTCTTCCTAAAATTAAAGTCTAGTTTTCAAACTTTTTGCAGGCGAAAAAATAGTATCGAAATTATTATTAGAAATAGTTTAATTTGAGATTACAATTTAGATTTCCTATGAGCATATTGTGGCTGTTGGGTAGGTTTTAAGGATTAAAGGATTATCTGGGGTTAAAGCTCTCTCGCTGACCGAGCTAATTAGCCGTCACGATTACACTTGGAGCTTTAATTGGCCTTTTTAGGCATTAAATATTTTGTCACATTTTACAATTTGAAAGCCTATTTCTCGAAAACCGCTCATCGTATAAACATCAAATGTGTTTCATTGTAAAGAGCACATCCGGTTCGTCCTAATTTTTTTAATATGCTCTGAAAGGTTTGTTTTTAGCTTTACTTAGGTTGTATAGACAAACATTTCTACTGAAATAGCTCTAAGCGACAATTTAAAAAATGAAGCACCGTTTTTTAGTTCATGGCCTATACTATCACATGAACGAATTTATGTGGTGATATACATATTGGACTCTGAGAGATAGGCCTAAAAACGCAGTGTATTTTTCTCTGTCGAGGTTCAATCAATTTGTAATAAATTTAGAAATACTAATTTGAACCTCAAAATATGTACATATTTCTAATACTGGGAACCTGCTTTACAATATATAGATATATATGGCTCCGATTAAAATTAATTATGATAATAAGCTTTGAAAAAACATTTTACGAAAAATCGACATAGGGGTCCAGCAATACCTTAATGTCAAGTTAGGCAACATTGTTTATCCCTATCATTTTACCTTTTTAATTTTACCGTTGTAACTATGTGATTGTGGTATTTCCATTATGCAAGAGTACCACTTCCTTAGTTTGAACATATTCTACTAAGAAAGTTGCATTCCTAAATAACGAAAATACATGTACTGTTAACGGTTACTTTCTAAAAGACAAAAATTTGTGTTCATTACATGAATAAGGTTTGTCTTTTTATGGGTTTTTTTTTAGTTGTTTTATCGCTATTGTTTTTGCTTTTATACATGTATTATTTGACCGCGTAAAGCGTATATAAGTGATTCGTTCATAAAATCCAATTGAAGGAAGCAATCGGTCAGAAATGTCAGTAAAATGAATCATGAAACATAATTATTATTTGGAGATTAATGAAAAAAACAACAATTAGTAAATCATTTAACTAGAAATGTCTCACTTAATATGTAGAGATAAAAAGTAAACCGTATTAAAGAATGTACTCTCTTAAATGGATTGCCAAAATGAAGCTTAAGTATAGATAGGGCTTCTGGATTAAGCTCAGTGCTTTTAGCAGAATAATAAACGATTCACATCGGCAACAAAACAAAGAAATTTAAAACCAATTAAAATTACGCTAATGAATGATTGGATACGTACATTCGGTGTTATAAGAAACAGGACCGGAATTCACTAGGAGTTGGCCACAAACTACTAAAAGTATCAACAATAGCTTTTCCATCAAAAAACATCCAGATCAATCCTTGAATTTCCACCTATGTTTGTCCAAAACAATTCTAGGCTTCCATACATTAGTCATCTTCATACCATCTGGATAATGTTCTGTCACAACGGCTATACGCATTGTATATATTTATCAATCTTTGCGTTTATCGCGTACTCTAATCAGCAAATTCCAGGTCAGGTACTTTGATGTTGTTTAAGACAATCAAAGATTTGTCCGAGACATTTCTGTAAATAGATTATCCACCAAGTATACATGCTTCCAAACACATTCCTGTGGTCCGGCGCCATGCTGTTATTTTTTATTAAAACATACAGGTGTTATTATACCAAGGTTGTTGAACGCCTTTTCCTTTAGTAGCCTTAGGAGATATGTTTCTTATGACCAGACTAAATATTTAGCCTTATTAGAAACCGAATTTAACGGGCGTGTCAAAGTCGGACTATAAGGTACAAATCGTAGAACTTTTTTGATTTATCAAATTGATTGATTGCATGGTGTTCAGCGCCGTGCTCATGGGTATCGCACTTCCATAGCGACGTGATAGACATTAGAAGATGATACAAATACTACTTTTATCAGCTATGTGTCCGTCCCATAATATAAAATTGTATGAATTTTCATTCCGTTTCTAAGGGTTGCATCAGACAGCCATAGCATAAAACCCCTGAAGACTTATTTAAATAGACCCCACTTTATAATACTTGTCTATACATAAATATAGCACGGGCTTAATAAGTAAATACCATTGAGAAGGAAGTTAAATGACAATCTTTCAAACAAAGCCACTTTACACCGTTTGCTTCGTTCTGTAAACATTATCTCACATTGACATGATTGAGGAGTTTTATAACGTATTAAATGTGCAATGAAATGGCTGAGTTTCTATAAAACTCCCCTATTAAATGGCAATTGATTATAGTACAGGTTAATGGTCGAATTGTAGGATTAGTACTTTATTGATAGGTCGTTGACACTGAACCGTTCTAACAGTATAAACAATATTGACAATGGTAAAATGCACTTTTATCCTTGACTGAATAAGTTTTGTTAATGCGACATGGCAATTAATTTGTTTACATAGCGTGTAATGCTGTAATCAGGGTTATTCCACCTATGTGAAGAATTTAGCCTTATTAATGATGATCTCATCCCGAATAGAATCACCTCGGGCGGTCCTGTGAACGAGCAGGATGGCGAGTAGGCCATACGCATATTTTCCAGAGTACTGGAATATTGTCAGGAGACGTGAAATGGTGAGCAATACCCATGGTATGAAGCCAAAATTTCTGGATTTCTAAACAATTGATTAAAAACAATATTATAACAGTAAAATCAAGTCCGTGATACTTTTAACTTTCTAACTATGTCCTTTTTCAAACTAACTTATGTGTTGTGCACTGTGTTTATCAAGTTAGTAAAACGATATAGTTTTTATTTCATTGCAGAATCTAATGTCCTAGTATAACATTTGCGTGATTTTTGCACGTCTGATAATATTGCGTGCACAATTTTACCTCTTTTAAAGTGGTTTGTAATTTACTTTGTGTGTCTAGGCCTATTTAATAATAATATATTTTGAGAAGTAATATGCACAGATTGAGTTGCCAGTGTAAGTCACAACTTTATGTCGATAGACATTGCAGATAAACATGTTAAGAAAATTATCTGTTCAGTGACTCCTATGTTACAGATACAAAAGAAGTGGTCTTAACGAGAATCCCTGACGTATCCCAGAAGAGAATTACAACCTCTAGGAATACAACACAAACACACTATAAAGGGAAAAAAGACTAAACTTAAGTGAAAGATTCGCTTAGTATTTAGATAAGCCTCAAAGTCAGTGCTATACGACGTATACATGCCTGTGCTAATCCTGAAATAAACCAAGGAAATCGTTTTATAACATTGGCTGCTTAAATTTACAATGACAGAAGTCAAGCGTTCTAAAGACAGATGTCGATAATAACCTAGCGAGTTTGCTAAATGTATAGTTAGCTTCCTTCGTCTATTTGCTGTGCACTAGTGACACAATATACCCGAGGCTTATGTTTTATGTTTTCGACACATGTTTTTTTTTTTAAAAACATTCAAACTTACAATTTCGTAATATTGAACAATGTTAAAAAAAGGTTTTCGCGTACATTTCTGTTTATAAAGGCACACTAACCGGTAGACGTGTTTAACATGATAAAACTATTTTCAAAATGAAAATCGGCGAGTTTCTGTATTTTTCCCAGGTCGAAAAAGTTATGAACTTTCCATTTTTGCCATAAACTGAATGTTTTGATTTTCTGTTTTTTTTTAAATAGAAGTGAAAGTTTAAATTTTGTGACGATCACCATTAATGGGCGGACAATTCTGTTCAAAAGAAAGCCGTCTAATAAGGGCCTACTTTTAACATTTTTCTTAGTTAAATTGTGTAAATTTCCATCTCTCTAGAACGCAAATATCCCTTTTACATCAAACCTATACACATCATGTCATCATTTTCAGACATTTCTTTGAAAGAGCTCATGACACCAGAAATTTGCCACGTGTAATAGTTTGTTTTGTTGTTGTTGCAACTTGCAGTCTTCGATAGCCACGCTGTTGAACACAAATGTCTTTGGCAGTCTGGAGTGCTTTCCGACTAATTGCAACAACGGGAAACGTTGCTTTGTATATTTTAGGTATAACGAAATGTGATTTTAGTGAAGAATTGTGTGCTTATAATTTGTAAGCGTACATCTAGTCTATCGGTAAGTGTAGCTTTAACACATTTGAGACACCCACAGCGTTGGAATAATGGAATGTCTGTATTCAATTCTTATGTACAATTTAACAGTATAAAATGACGTGCAATAACTTGGTCTGTAGTTCGTAGTCTGTAGTTCGTTATTCGAGAGGGAGCATCCATTATTTCGATGT
>JAVFBY010086121.1:0-12293 GCA_034781015.1 Tonicella lineata
CTTTGATACCACTTAAAATCGTTGCTATCTGAATTTACTGAAAAAGCTAATTTTGAGAGCCTATATGTATCTTTAAACTATATAGCAATGCCCAGTTATCATAGTTGGGGCGCCCATGTTGGTGCGCGTCTTTATTTACTATAGTTCCATAATAAATAAAATCTTTTACTTTGATTTTAAAGAAAAATAGGAAATCAAAACTTTCAGTTGATATCAAAAATGAAAAGTTCATAACTTTTTCTATCTGGGAAAAATACGGAAACTCGCCGTTTTTCTTTTTATAAATAGTTTTAACCCTTTTAGCGGTTAGTGTGCCTTTAACTATTTTAAGGACTTTAAATAGTTTTATATTATGCTTCTTACATACTCTCTAAATAGTTACTTTCTTCAATCGGTAGTAATATTTTATCAATTAAGGGTGACCTGCTAAGTTTCTGCAAAAGAAATATTTCGCTGAATCTTACGAGTCATTAAAAGTCGAAATACCACAGGACGTTTAGAATGCCTGCTATACCGTATTCTGAAAATCTGTGCGTTGGAACTTGTTTGTATTAAATATTAAAAAAAAAGATTGGTCGGATAAACTAAAATCAAATGTTTACACATGGGGGCACTTTAAAGGGTAAAGAATCTTAACAGATTTAGTCCCCTTTTATTTTAAATACTATAAATAGACACTTTAATGGTTAGATACTTAAAGCCCCACTAACCGCTAAATGGACTATAACTATTTATAAAAGGAAAATCGGAGAGTTTCTTAATTTTTTCCAGATATAAAAGGTAATGAACTTTCCATATTTCCCATAAACTAAAAGTTTTGATTTCATATTTTTCTTCAAAATCAAAGTAAAACTTTGTGTTTTGAGGGGTTCACTTCAAAATAAACACAGGGTAGACTCTCGCAACAGTCCAAACATTTAAATTGTGTCTTCGGAAAGGAAATTGTAAATTTCCATCTTTTCTGGGAAGTAAATATCACGTTTACATCAAACCCATAGACACCATTTCGTTTTTTTTTTTCAGAATTTTTTTTGAAAGAGCTCATGGAACCAGAAGGTTGCCGGCAGTTATAGTTTGTTTTGTTGTTGTTGCAGTCTACGGTAACCAAATGTCTTTGGCAGTCTAGAGTGCTTTGCGACTTATTACAGCGACGGGAAACTGCCTTATATATTTAAGGTAACGAAATGTCATTTTGTGTGAAGAATTGTGTGCTTATAATTTTAAGCTACCATCTCGTTTAGCGGTTAGTGGGGCTCAAGCTATTTTTTAGTGCATTTGTTACAATGGACGTGGTTATTTATACTGTATTGACTCCTACAACCAAAAAATTCCATTTATAGTGAGTTAAATTCATAATCATATCTATAACAATATTCTACACGCCATAAAGTATTGATAAAGTAAACTACCACTAACATTTATGAAATTGTTTTAAAACAAAGGTATACATTATTATGTCTACAGTATTTATGTCCCTGATATAATTGACCGTATAGGACCCTACTAACACACAAGTTATTTAAGAGATAAATTTTGTTTTGTGCAACTTGGACATTTTTGGAGCAAAAACAATGTATTTTCTTTATAAGGGGAAAACTACACCAGCTTTTTTGACAGTCACTTTGAAAATTTAAAACACAAATAGTTCGAAACTATTTTAAAAAATCAAATTTGCTAGCTTTGAGTAAAAGCGCGTGGAAGAAGGAAGTTTGTCTGAGACTCCCGCAGGTCCAATCAGCGTATCGTTTACAAATCTTTCTCACCGTTTTCCAGTTTAACTAGATTGATGAGAAGCTGGAGTTGAAGGGGCGTAAAATTGTGAAAAATTAACACTCAGTATAATACAAAGGGCACGGGGTCAGGCTATAGTGTGATCATTTTAACGACAGTCTTTCTAAATGTGTTAAGTATTTGTTAAGCAGAACTCAGACTGGAAAAACCTGGTACACGGAACAAAGTTACCCGGTCATGCGTAAGACGCCCTCCACCGTTAATCACTAAATCTAATATAACATACTGAATTATCATGGGCTCTATTAAAATTCACCTATTTTAGGATTATAATGAAACGGCAGTGCATCACTTAACACCGTGCATTCTCTGGTTGAAGTTGATCCACGGTTACCGCAATCAGATATAACAACACAACATGAGCAACCAAGCGAAATGTGATTTGGTTAACCAAGATTAAAACTTTAAGAACTTTGAGGGGTAATCCAGAATTTCTGACAGTTTGAAAGGTTTTATTTACGACCAAAGCCAAGAAGTTTGCTTTCAATTCTAGTAAATGAATTGTCCGCCAAGAACGTTCCTTGGATAAACCAAAACCGAATTATAAATTAAATTATCTAACAAAAATAATATTGCTTTATTTCAATGTTTTTATCAAACTATATGGAGGAGTAAACAGTTTCCAAATAAACTGAAGTTGGGAAATACATATGTGTAACACAGAGAATACAAATCACAAATTTTCCATTAAGTAGGCCTATAGGCCTATGAATAAAAATAGTAACAACAAAAATGGTGAGTATTAAGGGATTGCGTTCATAAACTATATTATATAGGCAAAGTTTTTTTGTTGATCAAGGCTGTATTAATCAATAACAATCACTACGTAAATTGAATAAGAAAAAGCTATGCAATTTTTTTCCACCTGCTCAATTTCTTGTAAAAAAAAATGCATTTATGCCTATGAGTTATAAAATTGCAAAAGAAATATGATGGAACAGCACAAAGGGTTTAATACAAAAAGAAACCTCTATATATAACTGACGAAACACAATGATATTAAATTTTGAAAATGCGGTCTACCTTGCAGTCATATATATATCCAAATTAAAATTATCATGACAAATAGGAAATCTTTACCTGGCCTTCGCTCCATCTTACGACCTGTCACGTCCCTTTGCTGCCCGAGACTTTGATATAGCTATTGCCTATACGAGGAAATACCCTCTTTAATTATTAATACTCGAATTTCGTCGTGGCGAAAAGTCAATAAAGAGTTACGGCCTGGCGATATTAAAACAAGAATGTCACTTGAGGGTCGGAAGTGTTTGTCTTTCGATACAGCCACTAGAGTCGTGATATTTAAAGGCAACTCTGTGTAGCATTATGTAAATTGAGATTGGTTGTGTGTGGGGGAAAGAAGGGTCTCGCTCTAATTAGTGTGTATGTATCAGCGGGTCCGGACGCTCTCCCCTGGGGCACCGGGCCCCAGCTCTGTGTTAACCCCTCGTGTTGACTGACCGTGTGCCCGCCAATACATATCACTTTCACTAGGTATTATGTGAAGGGCATAAAACTCCCACTGCCCGCTGTGTTAAATATTTCTCCGGGATGATCCAAACAGCCGAGGAACAATATTCCTGTGTAAAAATCAAACTCCAGAAGCACCATTGCAAGTGCTGCTAATACCCGACCAACAAGCGCGTGACCACGTTCTCTTTCAATTAATCAATGGAAGCGCGTGCTGGTATCAAAGTCTTTTTCACTTTAATAAAGCTGTTAAAATGAATGTCACAATTGCTATTTGTGGAAAAATAACATAGGGATATTTTCATTTTGCTCGTGTACACATTGCAGTCGTATACATGCACTTATGAGAGCAAGGGAATACTCGATGGCAAGGTGACTTTTAACCATGTTTAAAATACATCATAACTGTTTTACACAATTGATCATGTATACTAAAGGTTTGCTCATTTCTGAAGTTTAAAAATATTTTTTTTTAAATTGCTTCGTCGATGCTAACAAGCAGTGCAATTTACAGATCAGACAAAAGTTAAAAACTTGGATTTTCAAATTATTTAAGTATTTAATTGTTTAAATTCTCTTTACAAATGACATAGTTACTAAACTCTGTCTTCTGGTTATATTATAATAGAATTGTGTTTAAAATTAGTTTATTCACAGAAAATTTCTAAAAAGTGTGCATTTTTTTTGTTTTTGTATTTTTTAATATATGTTTGTTTTACTGTGAGATTATATGGCAGCAATATATTAAATAAAAAAAAAGAATAATTTCAGCCTACTGTCAATAGAAATATTTTAATTTATAATATGTTGATAAATGTAGCCTATACGCAACAGAAATGCAAAGGAACGTTTTAGAAGAGTAAAAATGAATAATGTCATATCAAATTAAGATCAGCCGTTTTAGTCAATGGCGATTTGTCTGTTTCCTCTACATGATTCTGTGAGCGTGATACATCTGTCAGTATAAAGAGGGCAATCTAAATGACCATATAAAGGATGTTGAGAAATGTGACAGAGAGATGAAAAATCAAGCTAATTTGTAAGAGTTGACACTGTTAAATTGATAGCCAAGCCATCAATAGTGTTTCATGATAGACGATCTCCAATGCATTGACATCCGTATATTATTCTCAGAACAAGCGGTGCCGTTTTGTTGCCGCTGAGCAGGAGCGCTATCTTCGCCCCATCGGGCGGCAGTTAAATGTCGAGCGCTGAAGCGGAGCCCTTATCTCCAAACCGGCATTTACACAACCGTTTAGCATTCTGGGCTCGATCAATTGGCAGGGTTAATGGCGAAGGAAACTGCTAGTCAGCCCCAAACAAACCAATGGCTGCCAACACGACTAACGGTTTTATGGCCCTAATATGCAAAAGTTTCCGATCTAACCAAAGGGTTGAGTTAACTTCTGATGTTCCTAAAGTACCCTCGCGTAACCTTTATTGGCCCCAAGTTACGAAATGACCAGTAATTGTGAGGAAATAGCAATGTTTGTATAATTTTAAGATGGGCAATCAACATTTATTCCTCATCTGTCTCTCTCAGACTCCGTTTTACAGATACAACATGTCTGTCTTGCCATAGATGTCCTCATACTGTATTTGTTTCTTTATTTGATTGGGGTTTTACGCCGTATATTTAAAAGTATTTTGCTCATGTTACGAAACGCCAGCCCACCGCCATTCGCCACTGGCACCATTGACAAGATACAAGACAAACACAAGACGTTTAAATCAGGAAAGATGTGCAATTTGGCTCCAGTAGATGTTGGAAGACGTAAC
The DNA here is from genome assembly GCA_034781015.1 of Tonicella lineata. NCBI lineage: Eukaryota > Metazoa > Mollusca > Polyplacophora > Chitonida > Mopaliidae > Tonicella > Tonicella lineata. The sequence continues at coordinate 5,041 of JAVFBY010086121.1, forward strand.
CGCGTTTTGGATGTTTTCACTTCCAACATTCGGTTGAGTAATATATATACATCCTTTGTATATTTTAAAAAATAATTATATAGTCAACAATAATAATACAATTTTTACTCAGACGTAACTTAGGCTAAAAGACATCCCCAGTGAAGTGTCGATGTACGTTTGCGTCTTGGTTCTTCGCAAGTAACTTTGTTTTATAAATACGAAAGTTTTATCCTAAGATACTGTGAATACCTATTTCTTCAGCAATAATTGTTTTTTGCTATGACAGAGAATATATTTTGGTTGTACATTACTCAGTGCTCTGCGCTTTAAAGTTTACTAAATTGCAGACTGGGCAGATGTTTACTCTTTTGATGCAGGGTTATAGGTAATTAAGCATGCATGGTCAGTTCTATATCTTCTCAATAACTACATATAAGTGGTTGTTGTCTTTAGGGATGTATAACTCACACATCATGAGAACGCGGATTTATAGTCCATTGGAAACTTGTCTCTGACAGTTAATCTAGAACATTATGATTTGTCGGCTTTTTTTTATTAATCGACTTCCTAGTGCAAGTGCGATTTACTTTTGAATAAGTATATATACCTATAACTGATAAAGCTTTTAACAGTTAACTTATTATTCTACCTGTATGTGATTGTTCTTTTTTATTTAATGTTCTGTTTGTCTCATAAAATCGTGGAAACATGGCACATAAGTATGTGTCATAATTGAGCAATAGATTTAAAGCATTGATTAGACCTATGATTCGTAACAAGTATATAGTCACTTGGACACACGAGGAAGTGTTCAATGGTACGATGTATCAATCTAGACGCCCTTATTAACTTGTGGAGCCAGGGTTCCAGCTTTAAAGAAGTTAACGTCATATTTCTGATTTCTCATTAACCCTATCAAGTTAAAAGCTGACCCCGTCTCGATAAAGTATGGAATGAGCGGAGCTGAGAGAGAGAGAAGCAATAAGATAACTGTAATGGATAGAGTGCTTCAAGTGAGATCCGGTGTAGAAGCATAGCGGTTTGCCGGTGAATGCGCCTTACAAAAACCGTTTAAGGCGTTTTGATGGATGGAATAAAATGGTCGTTTTGTTCGAATACAAACGAGAACATTTGGCTTTTACGTTGGGAATGAAATGAGAAAACTGTTTTTAAATGTCCGATTGTACGCTACTGATATTCGTCTGTTCGTCCTTTTCCAGGCTCTGACACATCACCGATGGGTTTTGGCTGCACGGTCCTCATGAGACCAGTACGGAAACACCCGCCTAGTTTAGTTAGGTAGGAAAGATAAATGGCTCTTATATGTCTCTCTTGACACTTCCCAATATCCTATCCATTTGAATATATTAATTTTTATTGAGTGTCTGGCCGTCTCTGAAATGTGGTCGCCATAAGAGAAGGGCCACATTAGAGCGGTTATTCCCCCCAGCTACTCTCCCCGTGATACAAACTTTTATAACATTAAGTAATCAAACACGTAAATCAGGCTATTCCATCTGTCATTTAGTTTCTTCACCCCTTCCTCTCGTTAATTCTATGAGGTCATTCCATGTTTACAAAATACACATTTAACCTAAATTTATTACATTTTCCCCAATGGTTTCCTTAATAAGACTTTATAATTAGAAGAGCTTATTTACGTTTGTTTCCTTGGGTGCTGATTAATGGGGCAGCTGTAATGAGGGATAAGAAGGAGTGGGGTAATGCAAGTCATAGGCACATTGGTGCAAATCTATTTATTTATTTATTTATTTATTTATTTATTTATTTATTTATTTATTTATTTATTTATTTATTTATTTATTTATTTATTCAAATTATTTATTTATTTATTTTTATATATTTGTTCTTTGTTCGTACATTTTTCGTTCGTTCGTTCATTATGTTTTGTAATGATATGATATTTGTTACATTATTCAGCAGTTAAATTACAGAAATAGTAGATGTCGGATTTTTTATTTTATATAGTTATTATCCAGAAAGTTTATCTATATACCATGCATATGGTAAATATTTAAAAAAAAATTAATTCTCACTCAAACTCAAATTATCCACTTGTGTTGCAATTATTTCTACACACATCGTTGTGCTCTAGAGAACATCAAAGCAAGAACGAAACGGTGTTAAAAATATATTTAAAAAATGTCTTATTCATCAATTATATTTATAACTGTCATTGGAGTTATATTATAAATTCAATGGCAAGATTTTGAATTATTTATTAAAATTTGTTTGTATATTTGATAAATAATAACACAGGTGCTATTCTGACACATGGGAAAACATAAACTGACACAAAAGCAATACATTAACAAGAATAACTTGATAAATTGCTTCAGTATCTGCTATTTGGTTGATGCCACTATTAGTGATCCTAAAATAACAAAATGTTACCAACCCAACAATTAATATTAGCCTTTTTCGGTTATAGTTACATACATTCGGTTATGTTCAAAATTGTTCTCCTAAGTATGCTTGCACATTTATTTTGAAATTATTTTCTCAACATTATGTTGCGAATACTTTCTTCTATATTACTAGTTTGACTTATGTTGTAATCTTTTACCTCATTGATTTATAAAGTCTTCTTATAGTCCAATACAAACTGCAATAAATTAATGTGAGATGAACGAAAATATTTTATTTAAAAGAAAAAAAATTACTGGATAACAGCTGCATGGATACGGCAGTTAATATACAGGAGCACTAAATGATTTTTCAACTTCGTCATATATTAAGTTAAAAAAGACGAAGAAGTTGAAAACCCGTTGAGTGTTCATGTTCATTACCAACAATCAGGTTCTATAGCCAATCAAGCTTAAGATGTCATAAGGAATTTATTGGGGCCAATTCCATCATCAATGAATTAATAAATTCTTCACAAATTAGCCAAATCAATAAATTTAATTGGCCTATGTAAGACGTGCATGTTTATGGTATAATTTGTAATAGAAGAAAAAAAGAAAGGATGACAATTTTAAACAAACAAAATATAAATAGATATACCGAATTTTTTTAGAATCATGCAAACAAAACCTTACAAAAGTATTGTATTGTTATAGGTAATACCTAAGTCAAAACAACCACAATCATATCCACTTTTTAAATGAAGCTGTCAAAAGGAATTAGCAACTGGGACAAAACGAAGATACTGAAAAGCGTTCCCATGGACACTGCTTTACGTAGGGAAAGATTGCCGCCTTTACTTATAAGACGTGGGTATGGTACCAGGAGCCCTGTCAACCAAAGGATGTAGGTTCGAATCCAAGGGAAGGTATATGCATTTTTATTAATTGTATACTGGCATTTTAAAAGTAGGTAATAAGTAAAAAAAAAACAATATGACAATCTTTCGAATAGTTTATGCTTCATGAACACAATTTCTCTAACATAAAAGTACCAGTCGTCTGAGGAATGTTTTAATAAGTGCTTGAGAAAGAGATTGATTAAATGAATGATATGCACCTTTTAGTCGTCACTGTTCTGCATGTTATACTATTGTAATAAAGCAAAATGGTGGAAATTACTTTTAAATTCACCGTACAACTTAAGTGGTGCATTATTTCATAAGTTTGTGCATGGTCTTAAACGAAAAACAACCCCTTATAATTTACTGGAAGTTAGTTAATTACATTTTTTACAAATAATAAAAATATACAAAACATGACAAATTACGCACGAAATCGTTTTAAGATATTCAGTTTATAAATATTTCATGTTTTTAAAATTTAGTTATTAACACAGTGTTAATGTTATGTGAATTATGAATTCCACATTGGCATAACAGATATTATAATCAATAATATAAATACATTTTAGAAAAACACGTAAAAAGTTTTAATTTTGGAGTATCAAATCAAAATATCTTAAAAATGAAATAAGCCATTAACAATAATTTATCTTCACATTGTATCTATGTTATTTTACCTACATACATATCCTCAACTGAATACATTCAGGATTCTTATGATAAATTAACATAGACATTAATTATATATTCATTTATTATAATTCATTAAAACAAATGAAAAATCAAGCATGAAAAAGGGTAAGAAATATTAAACTTATATATCCATATATAAACTTACCTTGAACGCCGAGTGATGCCATTTGTAGCGATCTATCGTTACTAGTAGAAGCGACTGGTAGAATACACTCAGTGGATATCGATATAGCCTCGTCAATTACACCGACCAATCCCGACTCAGATTGATCATGCGCAGTGAAGACACAAGGAAGGCGTCTAGAAGATAATGGTTCCGGAGATAGCGGACCGACCACTCCATCCAAACTGGGGTCCTTTCCCATCTCCATTGTTACTGAAATTAGAAAGTCATCAATTCATTAGCATGCATAATAACTCGAGATGACACAAGATAGCTTGGCTGATTTAGTTTGATTCGCGAAACTCAGCTCGGATAACTTTAGATTAGGCAAAATATGTTAAGATATGTCTCAATGCAGCAACGTAGGCTTATTCTAGATAAAATAATAATCGATTTTGAGATTTATTTAAATGTAGAGAAATAGCCAGAAAATATAAGAGAAAAACATCGATTTCGTTATATAAGAATAGTTGTAAAGACGATAAACACCCAAAGAGGCTCAATATTTCTGCTTAGAGACGAGCGGAGCCTTTGTTCAGCTGCAACTCAAATTACCATTTACAATTAATAGAGAAGTAAATTCCACTAATCCGCGCGGATATTATTGGTATAGTTAAATAGAGGATTAGATTTGCAAGGTTCAACGTTATTCTTAACATCACAATATTTTTGCTCAATTACTCCGTTTCAATAGACGTATTTCATCAGTAAATAAGGTTATACGATGAAGGGAGGAAGAGATGGGGCTTTATGAAGACTTGGTTGTTAATTTCCCCCTAATGACATCTCAATTGGCAGGGAGTGAACAATAGCTAGTCCCTGTGAGAGCGCTATGATTGATACAGGCAGAGTGATGACAATCCATTTCCATCCATACATTAACTCAGCCCTTTTGTATAAAACCAGCAGTCTTACTTGCCCAGTTGGCCTTAAAGTGAACAATCTTTACTAGATTACAACGCCACGTAAGCCAATAAACTAGCAGTCGTTAATCCCCCATCGTGGAATATGAAATTGTCCTCCCGTTCAAGAGAAACTTTGTAGCGAGCCCGTCAAAGAAACAATTGCGAGGCTCGCCTGGTTAGACTTTCTCTGCCTGAAATCGGGGATTATCCTAAGAAGATTATTGCCTTTAAAGCGTGTAAAATTTGGGCCATATTCCCATTCATAGTTAACCAGTGATGATTATCACGTGACCCAGCCATAAAACCCTCAAAACTCTCCAAACGCTGTACGCTTAAACAGGCCCGAAAATTGGAAAATATTGAGATGTTAAGCGAAAGTTTATTTATGATACCAGAGGTGAAGGGTTAATCACGTGTAACGGACCGAGGCACAATGCATTCACTCAAGTTTCTTCAACTGACTAGAGAACAGTTGGTCAAACTCTATGCTCGCTTTCAAATGTGGATTTAATAAAATGAATGATAATCTAAACTAAGCCATGCTTTGATTTATTTAAGATTCAGATCATTGCCGTCACACACACTTTATGGATTAAATTGTACACTTAAAATCGTACAGGAAATCTCATTTGGAAATGTTTCATAAGCTGTTTTGCTTTTCGGATTATTTTACTTTAGGAATAAACAAAAACTGTACACAATAATAGCGAAGTCTTTAAAAGTTAAACACTTGTATGCATCAATTATTAAATCTCTCTACTAATAATATTTTAAACATTTTATCCTTTTAGGCAATTAAGTGTTAAAGTCGTAAACACAATCGATTAATAGCTAAACGTGTTTAATGTTTATTATTTAAACACCTCGTTTTACAAACATTCAATGTTTATAGGATATTTCATGCATTTTTAATTATAGGGCATGTGGTGTTTAATAATTGATACATGGTTAAACATGTTTAATTGATTAATAGCTAAATCCAATTAAACACAAAACACAAAACATGTTTAAATACATGTATTAATAGCTTTAGTGTTTATCACTTCAACACTTAGATGTATAAATGCTTAACATGTTTACAATATTAACAGTGCAGTTAAATAATTGTTACATAAGGGTGTTTTGAAAAAGTTCGTTTTTATAGTGTAGTTTTATAGGCTTTTCCTTTAGCACCTAGAGCACGGCGATGCAAAATCCTCAGATGAAAGGAGCTCTATGTTCTAAACAAGCCCGAAAATTGGAAAATATTGAGATATTAAGCGCTATAGTTTATTTATGATACCAAGGGTGAAGGATTAATCCCGTGTAACGACGTTACAGAGACTTGGTCGCCTAAAATAATGTTTTTTGCGTAATTATAGAATTACATGAGTTATACTTATTTTCTCAAGAAGCATAAAATTAGAAGCTTTTCGTTAATGCTACCCCAACTGTCTAGGCCTAATGAATGTTTAGAAGTAAATACAAGTATTACATTTAAATATTCTTCCAGAAAATTAAAATGAAGATCCTTTAACCCTAATATTTAGAGTAGCCCTACGTTTTTTAAATCTATATGGCATAAACTATGGGTATAATCATATATTACTATATAGAAACGTACTTTTTGGTCATATTGCATGTGCAATTTTGGAGGCAAGATTTGTTTACATCAACAGCCTTAGGGCTTAATGGTATCAAAGCTCATAAAATGTTTTAATACTTGAAGGAATGTATTCACATATTTGATAAAGGTCGTGTTTACTGAGTTAGAGTGAATTTTTTAACCGATTATGGTCAATACCATAACCCAACATAATGGTGCAATTTATAGATTTGGTTTACATTCTTTTTGCAAGAAAGCCAATTCAAGGATGCAATGAGTCTAAGACGACGACTCACTCCAGTAAATTTCAATCTTTCAAGCCATGCAGTTAACTATAGGGGCGGATTAGAAGTATACACTTTAAGATCATTTGATAAAAACTTTGCCGGCTTGGTCATGTAGTAGTATCCCTTAAATTGCCGTAAATTGTGAGGGCGGGGCGGGGTCCGGCGAATTACACCTGTATATATAAATACGCGGCCTCTACGAATATGTCGTACGACAATAGAGCAATGCAATTCATTTCATTTTCACTATATGACATGTAATTGTGCTCAGATTTACATTTTATTTGTAATATTTTGACAAACTTAACATATTCACACAGTTTTCCACATTTGTTTAAAACCTTCGCCGGTATACAACCATCTTCCC
>JAVFBY010086232.1:0-12291 GCA_034781015.1 Tonicella lineata
GGGGGGGGTTAAGGATATCTCGTCGGAATTTGAGCTATCTCTAAATCTTTGTTTTATATATTTTTTAATGATTTAAGGATATATAAAAATAATTTACAGATATCTCCTATACTGATTTAATGATAATTTGACCCTCTATATATTGCATATCAGATTATAATCATTTTTAAAACTTGTTACTTTCATGCTATAGCATGCTATTCGTACAAGATGATCATCGCGGCACCGCAGCTCGTATATAGGAGATTGGTCATTTCAATGCTATCTTATTTATCGTCATTATTGCACTAAGTGCTAATCTTAATGGTTATGACTTCGAAAGCTTCGAATATTATCAACACCAATACATGTCCGTATCATTTCACCTCATGCGATGTCTCATATCAGCATAACCATTACCATTACTAATCACTCGTTATTGCTTCAGAAACAATGTTGATGTGAACATGTCCACCAATACAATTAGCATGAATATCATGATGGACATTATTATCCCATAGGCCTACATTTATGATCATGAACATTAAAATAATAATTTGAATTATCATGAACCTTATAATCGATAAAAACCAATCAATAACATCATTATGAATACAATTATCATGTGCATTATACTGAATTTTAAACAAATGGTCAATAACATCCTCGTGAATACAATTATCAAGAACATTATAATTAAAAACAATGACCAATAACATCATTCATAATGCAATTACCATGGACATTATAATCATTGCAATTATCATGATCATTATAATCAGTTAAAACATTATCAATAACATCATTATGAATGGAATTATCACGAAAATTAGACCTATAATCAATACAAAAAATACCAATAACATCATTATAAACGCAATCACCATGAACATAATAATCACTTAAATTATCATGATCAATTATCAATTAACAAATGATCAATACAATTATTATGAATATAATTGGAATTATCATGAAAATTTTAATCATTTTGTTTATCATGAACATTCGGCATATAATCAATACAAAACGATAAACAAAATCATTATGAACGTAATCATCATGAACATTATAACCTATACAATTATCATGATAATTGTAATCAATAAAATAATGATCAATAACATCATCTTGAATTCAATTAACATGAACATTAGAATCAAAACAATTATCATGATCATTATAATCAATAAACAAATGTGTCAATAACATCATTATGAATGGAATTATCATGAACATTTTAATCATTTGAATTATAATGAACATTAGGCCTATAATCAATAAACAAAGATCGACAAATGATAATTATATCATTATGAAAGCAATTATCATGAAAATTATAATCAGCACAATTATCATGAACATTATTTTCAATGAAACTATTTTGAGCACTTTCTTCCCCTTGGCAATGTTGTATATTTTTACAGATAATACAAGTTTGGAACTAGTGATTGCAACCGTTGTCTTGCAGGGATATTAATTGCCTATATTTTTTATCCACAAAACGCTTTAGTTTAACATCTAAATTGCTGGCCTAACAATTCCCAGTGCATTTAGCCGAACAACTGGAAAATTGTTTTAGAGTGTAACATTACATGGACCTTATCATCAATGGAACGACCATGGGCATTATTATCAAAGGCATTATTATCATTATTTTACATCACATTAAAGTCACAAACATCTTCATCCATAAACATAAACATTGCCATTATAACAGGCAATATATCACAGAAGGTTACAACAAAGACTTAAAATGGCTTTACAATATGCCATTGATTTCGGATCTTTATTGCCGTTGTGCAACGATAGATCTTTGTCAATAATATCTTAATGTGTAACTAGTTTTTGTTTGCGATCGTGGTGCGGAATCTTATGATAAAGCCCTATTTGATGTATTTGATTCTGAAGCTTACAAGGTGACTGGGTATCGACCTGGTATCTATGTAACTCATGCAGCGCATCTGTTGCAGCTATAACCAACCCAAGTTGATGTTTTGAGTTTTTACTTCACTTTACGCTTAACCGCTTACGAGGCACAAGCTAATGCAGCTTGATTCCTTTGAAGTGCTACCGCAAGATAGTGTTAGTCTTGATCTCGAAGATACCTTTATTGGAGATAGCTCTAGTTGTTCTTTTGTGGGCGTAATGGTTACTTGTGGACAATAAATGTCTCGTGCAGTGTTTGGTAAAATTGCATCGATGTATACGTGGGTCTTGTGTTTTAAGATTATATTTTTCAAGTGCTTTAGGGTGGTTGACAGCGGACATTTTTTAAACGGGATTGTAAATATATAAGTGGATGGATCAAAAGATGTTTATTTTAAATATGCAACTCTAAATCGCCTGTCTTTAAAGGGTTAGCTCTAACACGTGGCGACTAGGAGTCATGAATATAAGGCATTTCGTTATGAATACGATCGTTTAACCTCTAGATGTCTCTACCACACAACTTCAGTTTAGATAACAGACCTTGTATGTAGACATACATTCAATAAGCCATGAGTGTCCATAATGAGACATGGCGAAGCATAAATTTGCTGAGTTCTCTCCGGACGGTATATTTTCTTAAGGCCGTCGTGTTTGTGTTGTTTATAATATAACCGAGCAGGGCACTGAGTCAATGTACCCTTTCTATTTCCCAGACTACGTTGTGTCATTTCGTTATTAATTAATATGTAAAACATCCATTGATTCTCCCGGATGAAGCAATAATTGCCAGAGACGTTTGAATGTGGATTTAAGCAAAAACACGTTTATAATATAACGACAGTTTTTGACCTCTTATATCAGACAGTTCCGCTTGTTGCAAGTCAAAATAAACCTTAGACGTCGTCCAAGAACTGTGAAGTCCGTTTGAAGAAAGTATTGTTTAACCTTCCGCGGAAATATGAATAATAATAATTTCCTCGACAGACTTCACAAACGTTCTTTATAAGAGACAAAGAATTAAAGCATGCAAAAGTGACACACCAAGAGGTAGCATATCGTTTAACTTCCAGGCTTACATTTATCTTTTTAAAATTAAAAGTGGGTTTCAAGTCATACATACTTCTTAAAAACATATTTGTTTTATCGTAAATATGACCTTAAATATGAACTCAAAACATAATTTGATATATTAACGATCTGTCCAAATGCTGTTCATTCAAGCCAGTATATTATTTATTTGGTTGCTCGAATGTGCAATGATCAATCATAGCATAACTTATATATTTGAATTTTTTTAAAGCCTGCTTTTTAAAATTTACTTTAAATTAAAATATTCCAAATTCATATCGAACACTTGTTCACCTAAGTCTTGAATCAAGTTTTAAGAATATGGCTTACACGAAGCATTGAAACATCTTTGTTTTGTTATCATCATATAGTCAAAGGTCGTGTTGGGTAAATATTTGGTAAGTAGGCCGTCATTTCACCTAAAATATAGGTATAGGAGAACTCTTATCGCAAACCCAGGGTTGTTTGCTTAAAGATATACAACTTTCTGTGCATTCACTTTCTTTACAATTAATCCTATCAAGTGGGAAATTGCCCTCAATGGGACAAAAACTACTGGTGGGAATTTTGGCACGATCTTCAATGTTAAGCCAGATGAAAAATGTATTAGGGCAAGTGTAAGGCTGTTCTGGTTTTGGCTACACTATAAAGGGGTGTGTGGTTTTAAGATGGAATCACGCTCAATCTTAGTCTTCCTGGGCGCTCCAGGCACGTAGCACTATTATCCGCCTTTGAAAACCGACACATTTTCTATCATTATTTACTCTTGAACTATACCCCGTAAATTTTCCTTAAAAGATTTTTCGAACACGTGCGAGACGGACTAACCAAGAGAGGTCCGCTTTTCCTGCCCTGGTCTGTAGGTTTATTTGGATGCGGCTTATGGAATGTCGTGAAGACGTACGATCTTTAGTGTGCAGGTGCGAGGGTTACATTGGTAATAATTACACAGAAACTGATCAAAAGAAAGGTATGAAAAGACCTGCCGAACAAGCTTGTCGACGCCTGCCATGAGACAGGACAATAGTCGATTTCACACCTCGGATATTATTGTTTTTCTACTCACCGCCTCTTAAGCCGATGTCCTTTGCTACTTTACAATGGGATGGGCCGGATTTGGTCATTCAGGCCATGTGAAAGAGCTCTGTTGTTGTGGCTACTACTTGACACCTGGATAATCAGATCACATAATGACGATTCCACACATATCCCCCTCGTTTACGCCTATGTGATAATAATTCCAAACAAGAACTGACACTTATAATTATGTCTATTTATGTATAGCCTACGTGCGTATTTATTTTAAACGTATATTTGTATACTTACTGGAAATATATATAGTAGTAATGTGTATTTGCTTGTTTGTTTCGTATAATTTGTGCCGGGTAAAGATTCGATGTGAATGAATCAATAGTGTCCAAACAGGAATGATGCAAGTCTCGAGCGTTGTCATTTTGTAACCTTTAAAAGAGGGGAAAAAATAAAATTAACTTATAGACATATGAAATATTAGTCAGTTTTACATTTAAATACATGTAGTTAACACGTAAGCCAAAAATTTCCAGTAATATTTGCGAAAATCGTAATTTTACTTTTTTCCAAATCTGGCTGTTTGAACTGTCAATTTAACTCTGGGTTAAATTGTCAATTTTTTAAATAATATTTTCGCGATTATACTTAGAATTGTGCGGCATAAAAATAACTAACGTCAAGATAAAGCTTTCCTCTTCAAGATGACGTTACTGTAATTCATATTCGTAACAGTTATATCAGAGAAGATTGCAGTCTCTTTTGTGCACCAATTGAGAAAATACTCCCATTTAACTCTGGGTCAAATTGTCCAATGGCGGCGCCCATGCTATTATTACGAAGCTGCCATGTTTGGCTTATCGTACATACCTTAACTATCTAGCTTTAATCACAGGCATTAAAAAGTACACTATCGTTAGATTAATACACACTTGTAATTTTTGTTTCCCCCTCTTTTAAAGTGCCATGTAGTTTTTCAACGCAGACTGGAACTATAGGCAACATCTATAAATAGCTTTGAGCTTCGTGCACTACTTCCCAGACGGGGAGGCCCCTTTTACGGAAAAGCCATTTCCTTGGAAAACTGTGTGAATGTATAGTTTGTCAAAATATAATAAATAGAAAGTCAATCTAAAGTCAATTGTCGAACGACATCATCATGTTGGTCCAGCCTATTTATACAGCTGTTATTCGCCGGATGACGATCGCATAATTAACGGCAATTTACCAAATATCACTATACATATAAACTGGCGCTCCTTTATGACAAAGTCGGTGACATACCGGCGAAGGTTTTAATAAAATGGGGCTTCGTGAACAACAGGCCTACAGCAATTTGGTGGTTTTATGAATTGATTTATAGTATTTTCAGCTTCATTAGATGCCATGTGGTTATATAATTTGCCTAAGGTAAACATGGACCGATGTCAGTTTATCAGTTATTTATATAATCTAATTAAGTACACTAAAAAAATCTAAAAACATAAAACTCGAATTATTGTATATAGTTAAGGAGGGAAAAACAATTAAGTCAACGGTTTTATGATACCTAATGCGATTAGCGGTTCGTTGGCAAATATTCCTCTGTCCGGGTGGGTGCTCTCTGACCTAAGGGGCAACAGGAAGCCGAGCGTCTGTATTATAGAATGCTTTTTATGTTGTTGCTTTTTTCCGGTTTTTTTCTTAGTTTCTTTTTTAAGTAAAAATAAAATCTTCGGTTTCTGTCCCTAAGCACTAATTTTGGTACTACATTTTGGCGTAATAAATGTCTACAGCGGAACCAATCCCGTCTACATGCGCAATGTCTAGCGATAAGCTATATAAACAGTATTATAACCGAGTACTCTTGAATGACAACGATAGCCGAGTATTGTCGAAAAGTATATTTTTTTACAATCGTAAAACATGTACTCATAGTCTACATTATTGACAATAAAAAATACAAATAAAATGCATCATTATTTACTAATAGCAGGTTATTTGATACTCTAAAAAAATACTATATTTTCTCTTAACAGAGTACTGCATATGACAGCTTTTGTTTCTTTAAATGAGTAGCGTATTTCGTGTTGCCTATACGTATGCAGTCACTAACATCCGGATGTGATGTCTCATCTCAAAACGAGGCAGTTTATCGGACAGTAGAAGTCGCGACTTAACGTACATGTCTGAAGATTTGTTTTACACGCTGTGTTCTCATACTGTGGCTAAATAACATAGAGTAATAAAATGTCACACACTTGTAGCGTATGGCTTAGCGCCTGGTACGACATATTCGCCAAGAAACGAATAGACCACACAAACAAGAGAAAATAAGTTTACAATTGGTCTAGATGATTCATGCATCTATAAAGGGATATCTGTTTTTTCATTGTTAAAATCAAATTTTGGGTTTTTTCATTTTTACATTGGGACTTAACGATACAAATTAACGATTCAATAAAACGAGGCCGGAGGAATAAGAGTATAATGATGACGTTAATATTCGAAGTTACTCTTGTTTTACGTTATGCAAAGATGATTTATGCATGGTCAAACTTCAAAGTGCTGTAAATCATTTGGCGTTCATTTGTTGTTTGTTTGTTCGATTGTTTGATTGGGGTGTTGTGTCACTTTTAAGCTTATTTAATTCATATGACGTCATGAGAGATCTATGGGCGAAGGAAACCACCCTAGACGGCACTGGCAACACAATCACAAGGCACAAGACAAACACTGGATACAAAACAAAAGACAAACTTTGCAAATTTAAATTGGAAGTAACCGTAACAGTTACGAGTTGCCATTTTATCTGAGAGAGCATGCAGCAGCCAGGATTTTACGATCGTCTCTATCAAATTTCTGATATCAACATTTGCATTTGGAACTTAAATCTGATTATTATTTTTTTTTTAATAATATAGTAATTCATTTTTGACAATGTTGTTTATTTTTTTAGCGTCCAAACAAACCTAAAATAAATTCCCCTATATTAAATCTTCAAACAAACGTCTTTAAAAAGGTCGATTTTATTTTTAATTTGCGTTTACGCTCCGCAACCTCAGCAATACGGCTGTCGTCAATAACCGATCTAAGGAGTTAAAAGGAGCTATTGCAAGCAATGAATGAAAGGCCGTCAATGAAAAGCGTCTTCTGAAGCAGGAGGTGTGGACGTCGTGCACAATATTCGTTTTCAATCAACCTTTCAGACGTATTTGAGAAGTGATTTAGCTGTGAGAAAAGGCGTAATGCGATTTCAACGTCAAGAGAGCCCCTTGAATAGATTGTTGGAACGAACGGAAAAATAAAGGAAAGATTTATCTTAGCAATAGACCAGGTTTCAATCGAGACTCCTTGCAGTACAATAGTAACTGGCGAATAACGAGCAGTCGGTCGGCTATAAATTGTATACAAACATTTTAACGCGATGGACTCAACCCGGCACTGTTCATTTTGTACCGACCAGAACCAAACTCTAACGATGTGCAGTGTTCCTTTCTATCAAACCTTCAATTTAAATTCTACAAACGCAATTCTGGCTAGTTAAAGTTAAAATCCCGCCTATTATAACAAAGAAATTAAAATTAAAATTTGTAAACCAATGATTTAAAATTATGTGGAATTGAATAGAGACGTAGTAGTAAAGCCTTGTAGGTTACACTACACATTGTAACACATGGATGGTCTAGTTTGTGAATTCACCGGCTGTTACAGTTCACACAAATAGTGATATTTACACAGCACCCAAACATATAACGTTGGTGAATTTAAGGCGAAATTAAGCCCAATGTTTCTGCAGGCGTAACACAAGGGAACCGTCGACCCTTTGTATTTCTATGGAGATGTCATGCAGTTATAAAGAGATACCACTTTGACAATTATTAAAGTGTGTCTGCAGGTTTCAATGGCTTCCGAACTGTACACACATAAAGCGGATTAGATTCATTTTAAGCGAAAGGAGCATATTTGAAGAAAATATCATGTAATTAAAGTCTAGTTTAAGGAAGAATGACAGAGGCAATTTTATTAAAGAGTTTTTCACAGAGATTAACAAACACTCCCGTTGATTAATTAGCGCAGGTGCGGATAGGTCACGTGATCCTGTGAAGTAATCGTGACAAAAAATCTCCCTGCCTGGGAAAAATAAAAATGACTAACTTCCTGTTTTGCTTAGTAACCGTGAAGTAAGTCAAGTGTAAAACAACTCGGTTTAATTATACTAGCTTTAATACTAATAGACCAATATCAAGTTTGATCTACTGGTCAGTTGCAAATTTGCTTTGATAATGACAACTATCAAAGGCTTTAAAATGTGATAGGTAAAGACTTCTCATAGACTTTTTAAATTGTTTGAAAATAAATCCTAATAATAATTTATATAAAAAATGATTTTCATAATTTGGTTTCTTCAATTCCAAAGGAATGAAAAATCAAATTTGAGATATAGAGTGAAAAGTTGATGTTAACCATCCATTTTACCCCATCTACCTAAAAAAATTGATACAACAAGAGAAAGGCTCTAAACTATTTTCTAAAATATTGAATAATGAAGTAAAAAAAATACAATAATATACATAAATATAGATCATGGAAAAAAAAATTCTTGATATTGTGATAACCGATAATTTTTGGACAAATATATTTAAGTCTACGAATGTAGGCCCATTAGCTACATAAATGGGAAAGACTTACAATATAAAGTTATTCATAGAACAGTAGCAACCAAAGCATACTTGGGAGTATAAAATTAATACATCTGAAATTGAACGGTGTCAGTTATGTGAAAACGGAAAATAAACAACAGCACACTTATTTATAGGCTGCATTAAAACAGAGACTTTTTGGAAAGATTTGGAAAATTTGGTAAATAGAATTCTTAATATAAATATCAAATTGGAAAACGTGGAATTATTTTAGGATTCGGTTGGGAAATAAAGTTCTTAATTTATTAAAAATCATGGCCCAAAAATATATTTTTGATTTAAAGAAAACCTCACAAACTCTTTACATCCATCAATTTATATCACGTGGTATAGAAATGTACGAAATAGATAAATACGTTCAAATTATGGCTGAAAAAAAGGATGAGTTCTGCAACAAATGGGGTGAGGTACGAGTTTATTTGGAAAATCTGTGAAGAGAGTGAAAGTGAAATGTGAGTAAAATGAAGAATAAAACAAATGCCAGCATAATCTTAGAGGTTTCTGATTGGCATTTTAAAGAAAAGAAGAAGAAGAAAAAATATATTTAAAATTAAGAAGCATTTAAACTAGTGTTCACGCTGAAATTTGATAGTTAAAGCAAACAAATAATCTTTAACAACAATTCAACAGTATTGAACAAACATGTATTTTTATATATATTTTAATTGCGTTCAATTTCGAACGTATTTACGAAACAATTCATTATCCATAGTATAGCAGCGAAAAAACACTAGCAAGTTTCTTCTTCCATTGTTATATAGAATAATATTTATTTCATAAGTGCTTAAAAGACAGCTAGGGTTATTATCGATTGAGGTAACAATTATACACTGTTCTGTTCTTTCACAGTCGCTAGCAGTCCATCATAGAGCGTGCTTAGCTCAAAATGCTACGCCTACTCACTATATTTGCTTACAACTGTAGTTCTGAAAAGGAATAATGCCTGTCAGAAAAAAGAAACATTTCGGTTGAAGCTATTTCTGTAGATATCGCCACGAGTCATCACTAAAATAATCGGAAGCATCAAATAGTCACACAATAAAACGTGCTGATATCATAGGCAATACAATTATTAAGAAACATAAAAGGGGAGTCATTTCTGTAAACGGTCAACAATTTCAAGTGCACTGGCACTTTGTGGAGTGAAACGATGTGTAGAACGCAACACACACTGAGCATCTAAGCGTTCCATTAGAATTTGTGTTAATCGAAATAATGCTTAATAGATGTTGTGCCTAATTCAATATATTCATTACTATCAGAAAGAAAATGGAAGAGAATATGAAACGTTTGCTTTCACGTAGTCCTTCGATTTGTGCTTTGAAAAAGGGTAATTGTTATTGACAAGATATGGAAATTTAAAAGCGACACCTAACAAAGAAATGGGAAATGTCTAATTGTCTTCTGGCATGAAAAACACAACCCTTTTACCTGCTGTATTCAGACATCGTTTGACTTCCAAATGCACAACAATAAACTACTTTATTCATTAGATATAACCTTAGCACGTTCCCTGTCGTTGTGAGCTTAAAATTAGACTATTTGTTTCTGTATGTTTGTATGGTTTACCTTTTTTATGTAACTGTACCTCACCATTTCTATTTTCATAAAGAAAAGTATTTCTTTTAAAAAATCAATCTTCACGATGCATGTTCTTCTCAGCTTCATTTGAGCTTGATTCCAACGTTTGTTTACTTGGTTGGTTGATTGATATGACCGCTTGCCAGCCCAATGTGTGGAGGAAACGGTCTTTTATACGTCACAGACAACAGACCAATAGAGGAGATGACATTAAACAGAACACCACAAGAAGTCGGTTTTCAGATGCCCCTTTGCTTTGGAGGCGGTTGCTCAAAGCGCTATTAGATTTAATAACGGATTAGATGACGTCACGTCATGGTGAAGGCATAAATAGTTATTAATACATTTTAAACTACTAATCGAGTTTTGAGCAACCAGGCACTGAGCATTAGGGCACTAGAAAAACCTACCAAACACCCGCTTTAAACCTAAAGCGGTGCAATGATGTAAGATTCAAGCATATTCATGACAATAACTCAACCAAGGAAAGGATAAGTAAAGTTACAAAACTTTTATACGTGTCCAATAAATAGAGCAAAACAAACCATGAATGTCACATGCGAAGAAAGCCTGTGTTTCGAAACTACATGTACATGCATTACATGCACTATGTATTTCAAATTATGCTTTTAGCACAACTATTATTTTTTCTGATTTAAACATGTTAACGTTTTGTTATAATGTGAAATGGTTTCAAATATTTAATTTGTTTTTGAAAAAATTTGGAGATTTATTACTGGCCTTCATTTATTACAGGTATACGTTTGTTTTGTTTAGTAATGGTTGGTCCAATGAAGTGTCTTTGGCGGGAGATTTTTTACAATTTGACAACGAGGGATCGAAGGTTCCCATTTCTCAAATTATAGTAGAACTCCCCTCCCAGACACTCGATTGCACCATACAGATAACTAAGCTGTACTCTATAATGACTTTTCAGTATTTTCTTCCTACTAAAATTCAACCTGTTCATATCGAGTTTATATCAAATAAACAAATTAAAGGTTTACCTTCCTGAAGCATGTTTTGTTTCATTCCCTCGGTTTACCACAAAAACTGGATAACTTTCCGACTGTTGAAATATCCTTACGGTTTTCTGTATGTGACCTTCAAATCTGACTGATTGTCCCACTTTCAGACCGTAATCCATCTTGACAGATGACTACTTTTAGCTGTATAATTTGATGACTGGTATACTATTGGACCCGTCAATCACGTACTACCTTCACTCATACTATTTTTGGTAACTTGGAACAGTCCAATAGAAGCACTCGATTGTCCTAGATCAAGTAACACTGTTTTTCATATGCCCGAATGTTGGAAGGAGAGCATACGTTTTAGAATCTTACATAAAATATACATTATCATGCCATTCACAATGAAATAAAGAGACACTTGTTTGTGGAGACAATATTACGACAACAGGCAAGTACTGTGGCGTATTAACATTTCTCGTACTTTTGAGTATTGGAGCCCTCCGCAAGAAGACATTGTCTCGTTTTGGTTGTGGCGTTGCTGACGTATATGGTTGACACTTCCACGGAACGGATTTTAAAAAGAGTGACTATCATATAGTGATATGCTGTGTAGGTGTATGGTCAAATAACTAATTAAGAAACAAAGTACAGTTGTGTTATCTGTTGGTGCAATCAAGTGCCTTTGACACGAGATTCCACAATTTCTCAAATTATAGTGGGACTCCTGCCAAAGACTCTTGGCTGCACCATAAAGGCAAAAACAATAAAATATATCAAGCACAAAATAAAATGCAAAGTAGAATTTCACCTATTTCAGGAAAAACAAATATAACTGGCTTTTAAAGAATAGCTTAGATAGGTCCACGGTGTAAAACAGAATGGTAAGTTAGGTGTGATAGCTCAGCTGTGAGAAAAATTTGATTAAAGCAGACGATTATGACAATGTACTACCTTCTGACACTCCTTTTATTACCTGCGGCGAAGCTAAGCAGGTCTATGAGAGCTTCGCGTTAAGGTGGTGACAATGTTAATGTTAAGAGATAGGC